>CM046457.1:44973944-45146444 GCA_025506515.1 Flaveria trinervia
TAAAAAAATAATTAAAACTAGGATGCTAGATTTAATATTTTTTATTTTTGGTTTGTAAACTAATAAAAAAATATAGGCATGAGATATACGTAGTTAAAGTCGTTTCATATTATATACTTAGGTTACTCATATCATTAGTAACCCGTTAAATACAATAAGATATGTTTTGTCAGCTTTAAAAATTACATAATCTTCTTTAACTTTAATAATTACGTGCAATGTTTTTTTGTATATTAATTGTTCTTAACACTAACTCTCATCTCCTCACATGAGATGCATCTTTGTCATTTGCTTTTCACATTTGATACATTAAAAAGTGAAGAACAACAAATTACAAAAATGAATTAAAGATTGGAATCTTATCATTTTTGTTTGTTTGACTTTAAGGGCTTTAATAGTAGAAGAGATGTAGGTGATGAAGGAGATGATTGATGTTGGAGTATGAAAAAGAGGGGGACTTTAGATCTAATGGGGTCGAGTGTAAGAGGGACGTGAGTTCACTGACTTACTTAACGGTTTGATATTTTGTTTATTTTATATTTCAAATTTTAAATTTATTTTAATTTTTTAATATATTAAAAGTGAAAGGTAATTGACAAAAGTACATGTTATATGAGAAACACAAGACTGAGTTATTATACATTTAAATGAAAGTTAGTGTAAAGAATAATAGATGGACAATTTGTTTTTAAAATGAAACATTGTATGTAATTATTAAAACTAAAAATCATATCCTTTTAATAAATGACATAATTTGTAATTTACATTTTTTTGTTTTTTTACGAGTGTAAGGTAACTAACTTAGAGGAGCCTCTTTTCTCTTAATTGAAGGTTCTTAATTCAAACGTAGACATAATGTAAAATAGTTTGACATAGCTTAGAATAGAAGTATGATATTGCAGGACCGTTTAGAGGGGTTGGTCACTTACAATACAAACACACAATGACAAGAGTTGTTTTAAAACACGTAAAAGATCAAATAGGGAACTAGTAACGCATAGGATTGATATACTTAATACACAAGCAAATTATGAGACAGAACCAAAAACAAGCAACACAAGTATATGGTTTTCTCTAAGTCCTCTATCTTTAGTTTATAATCATTTTCAGCTCTTTTAAAATCAGATTTTAAGATATTTAAGGACTCAAGATCAGATCTCATCTCTAAGTTGTAATACCTATATCTATTCATTTTAGCAATATATTCAAGTGTACAAATATGTTTCAAAACCTTTGCTTCATCATGGTCTGCCATTAGTGTTTGGTTTCTAGATGCATATTCCACTTGAAAGCTCCAATCAAAGCCTCCTTCTTCAACAGCAACTGCAGCTTGCTACTTTGGCTTCTCATTCTGGGTGGCTCTCTTAGTGTAATTTGGCCTGGCTTGTGCTTGGCCACCATTTGTCCTTGGTGCCTTGCACTGTAACACCCGGTTATTTCTTAAAAAAGAAAAGAAAGAATAAGAGTTGAAGAATAAAGAAAGGAAATGTCAATAAACCTAAGTTGAGGGGTTAAATGTGTAAAAAGGACAAAAGTACAAAAAATTGGTGTAAAGGTGGGCATGGCCGCCCACCCTCACTTCCCATCACTTTTTCATCGGTTTGGAGAGAAAGAGCAGAGAAACTCTCGGTTGAAGAAAAAAAAGAAGAAGAAGATTGAATTCAAGGTAAGATTCAAGGTTTTTAAGTGTTCATGTTGGGTTTTTATCTCGGTTATATGCTTATGTGCTTGTGTGTGTGTCCGTGTGTGTGTGTTTTGGTGTGTTTTTAGGTATTTGAACTCATTTGCAAGCGGTTTAGAAGGAAGAAACACCCAAGTTGCACCAGGTGAGTTTCTAGACCCCGGTTTTACTTGTTTTAAACTTTATTGGGGCTGAAAATGTATTAAAACGATTTTCAAATGTTTATGTATGTATACCTGTATGTATTATGCATGTTTGATAATGGTTCTTAGATGCTTATAGGTTGTTCATGCTTATAGGTTGTTCATGCTTAGAATAGCCTTGGTAAGCTTAGAACAGATAGGTTTGATGTTTGGATTCGAAATTATCCTAGAAATATGTTGAACAGAAGGTTCATGCGCCTAAATAAGGCCCATGCGCCTGAAATTTGCCTTAGAAATGATTAAGTATATCTCATGCGCCTAAACAGTGCTCTCATGCACCTAGAAAATTTGTCAGACGCCTAAGTGTAGGTTCATGTGCCCCAATAGTGCCCATGCGTCTGAATATTCCGATGCGCCTAAGTTTCCATACACCCGAATAAACCCATGCGTCTAAGTGTCCATGCGTCCGAATGGGTCATACGCTCGAATAGTGTCCATGCGCTTGAATGGTTCATACGCCTAAGTGTTAAAATAGCTAAGTATTGGCTGATGCGCCTGTATAGTGATGAAGCGCCTAAACAGGGCCATGCGCCCAAATAGTGTCTAAGCGCCTAACACTTAGAATTTATTACAGAATTCTTGGGAGCTTGTGCTCTTAGGGTTTTGACCGAGGTTTGACTAAGGTTTATTAATGATGGGTTTCATTCATGATTATGATTGTTTTATGATTGCTCCTTATTTTATTATTGCTATTAATAATATTATTAACAATAATAATATTATTATTATGTGACTTTACGTGGTGTGTTTATAATCGTAACGTAAAGTATTACTAATAATAAAGAGGAAGAGCAATAAAGAAGAGAAGTGGAACTTTAATAAAATGTTAACAAGTCTTGCAAGCTTACAGGAGGTACACGACCATGTTGTCGTTAGCTTAACTGTGTTGCGGGTTAGCTACCCTATTATGCACGCGGGGCCAGTCAATTGAGACTAGGGACCTTTGTAGCATACCCTAGGTGTCTGGGTTGGCATTGTATATAGTATATAGAGCCCCTCGTGGGATAGAGAGGGCCCAACACCATTTCCCCCGCGCATACAGTTTAGGGTATTGCTCATTGGTCCATACAGATAGTGAAAGATAAAGATTAAAGAATACAGAGTAAACAACGCATATAGTAAAGAGATAAAGCATTACCTAATTATATAGTTAATGCGTGCTCATGTATAAAGTGATGAAATTTTCATAGAAAGAGTATTTTCGTATATATACCTATAGAAAGTATTTATTTACTTTTAAAACTAGAACTCACTCAGCAACGTTGACTTTTATACATTTTCAGTTGGCAGGTAATTATTGCTGAGGATGGCACGAGGGTGAAGCTACTCGGTAGGGAAAGACTGACATCCATTCATACTTATTATTGTTGTTGTTTTGTAATGCAATTAAACAGTTCTTTTGTATTCGCTTAAACAGTAGTGTATTGCTCAACAACAGTGTTTTAATGAAATGAATGGTTTTTGTCAAAATGATTCCGTTGCTTAAGTTGTAAATTTATGATGTTTTTAATGGATTTAATGTTGTGAATGACCAACTGTGAGGTCTCCGGGAACGGGGCCTTACAAGGTGGTATCAGAGCCAAAGTTTAAGAGAATTGGGTTAAATAAATTTTTAAAACCTAAACTTAAACTGAAAATGGGGCAATTGGAGGGATGTCAGCCTGAGTAGCTACGTGCCATTAGGTATGTCTTTTCTTAATGATTAACCGGTATTATGTGCGCATGCTATGTGATTTATGTGCTCTTAGTAGATTTAGATACTGAATAAGTCAGGATAGGAAATGCTTGGGGTATGAAGAGTAAAGTAAGTGGCTAATCACAACTGGCCACTGTAATTAGTTACAGGAACTACTGGAGAAGGGTTTTATTCGGCCGAGTCACTCATCATGGGGAGCACCGGTATTATTTGTCAAAAAGAAAGATGGGTCGTTCTGAATGTGTATCGATTACCATGAGTTGAACAAGTTAATCGTGAAGAATTGGTATCCTCTCCCTAGGATTGACGATCTATTTGACCAGCTGCAAGGAGCTTCATATTTCTCCAAGATCGACCTTCGTTCTGGATATCATCAACTAAGGGTTTTCAAGGAGGACATACCGAAAACAACGTTTAGAACTCGTTATGGGCACTATGAGTTCTTAGTCATGTCGTTCGGGTTGACTAACGCACCAGCTGTGTTTATGGACCTAATGAACCGGGTGTGTAAACCTTACTTGGATAAGTTTGTGATCGTATTCATAGACGATATACTTATCTACTCCCAATCGAAAGAGGATCACGAAGAACACCTTCGGGCAATTCTGGAGCTGTTACGGGAAGAGAAACTTTTCGCCAAGTTCTCGAAGTGTGAATTCTAGTTGCGGGAAGTGAAGTTTTTGGGTCATGTGGTTAACGAGGATGGGATTCATGTAGATCCCGGCAAGATCGAAGCGGTGAAGAAATGGGAAGAGATACGGCAATTCTTAGGATTGGCCGGGTACTATCGTCACTTCATCGCAAACTTTTCAAAGATCGCTCAACCGTTAACACTGCTGACTCAGAAAGACAAGAAGTTTGATTGGGGACATGCACAAGAACAAGTGTTCTAAACGTTGAAAGAAAAGTTGTGCAACACACCGATATTGTCCCTCCCAGACGGAACTGATGATTTTGTAGTATACTGCGATACTGTTAGATCAAGAAGAAGGCTAATGCAATCAAAACTAGATCACTTAAGTTATAAAGGTGCTGCATGCAAAGGCTTCCGAAGCTTATCGTGGAACTTCCGAAGGTTGTAGAGTTCTTCCGAAGACAAAGGGAAAGTCCAACTTCCAAAGACAGAACTCTACTTCTGAAGAAAAATGCATACTTCCGAAGTTCAAGACTTAAAAGAATAAAGTAAAGATCAATCCGAAGTATGATGAAAAGAAGAAGTCTCCAAGCATTGGAAGAAGTAGCCTCTTCTGAAGTATAAAGTGGCTTCGGAAGTACTTACCCTTCCAAAGCCATTTAACCTTCAGAAGACACTGTTATAACCAGTGGACACAAGTATGGTCTCTAACACTCCGCTGCAGACTTCTGATACAGCATGGCTTCTTCCTAAAGAACCATGTTGTTGACCATACTTTATTCCACTGTTTACCTTTTCATGATAGTACAGTTGCCATCTTTAGTTGGTGACAAAAGGTAAGTCAGGGACATGTCCTGACTACCAAATCTCAGATAAGATTTTATCCGAGATACCTTAACTATAGTCTTGTAGTATAGGCTTTAGCTAAAGGATCCCAGCTAGTATCAAAGTATATCCGGCTGTAGATAGTATTATATATAGGTTCTCCTTGTAACTCATAAAGGAAAGATTATCATCTGCTTGTAAGAGTCTTTGTATCTTAAGTTGAGAATCAATATATAAAAGTATCTTGAAAATTATCTTTATATGTTCTTAGTTACTTTTCATATTGTGATAAACTCTTATTGATTCTTACCGAGTGTGATTCTAGGTGAGTTTGAGAGAAAACCTTTGTGTTTAAGTGACAAACACCGATCCTGCAGATGTTTCACATCAAGGATTGGGATGTGTACTAATGCAGAAGGATAAGGTATTGCCTACGCTTTGTGACAACTTAAGGTGCACGAAAAGAACTATACAACCCATGATTTGGAGTTAGGCGCTATAGTATTTGCACTTAAGATATGGAGGCATAACCTGTATGGAACCAAATGCATCATCTACACTAATCATAAGAGCCTCTAACATATCATGGATCAGAAGGAACTTAATATGCGTCAGCGACGTTGGGTAGAGCTTCTCAGTGACTACGATTGTGAAATCTAGTATCATCCGGGGAAAGCTAACGTGGTGGCTGATGCTTTAAGCCGTAAGGAATGCGCGAAACCACTACGTACTCGAGCGCTGGAATTGACTATTCAAACGAATTTGAAAGCTCAGATCCAAATGGCACAAAGTGAGGCATTGGAAGAAGAAAACCTTGCGGGAGAAGAATTCCGATGGTTGGATAAACAAATGAGTTGCAAGAATGATGGTATATAGTACTTCATGGATCGTATATGGGTACCCAGATGGGGAGGTGTATGTAACTTAGTCATGGATGAAGCACACAAGACACGATATTCTGTCCATCCTGGTGCAGACAAGATGTACCATGACCTTAAGGATCTGTACTGGTGGCCAGGCGTGAAGAAAGACATTGCCATGTACGTAAGGAGATGCTTAATAGGCTCGAAAGTTAAAACTGAACATCAGAAACCATCGGGATTATTACAATAACCTGAGATTCTTGAATGGAAATGAGAGAACATAGCCATGGATTTTATTACCAAACTCCCTAGAACGAGTAGCGGGCATGACTTGATATGGGTCGTAGTGGATCGAATGACGAAGTCATCTCATTTCTTAACGATCCGAGAAGACTACAAAATGGATAAGTTGGTGAGATTGTACATCAAGGAGGTCGTGACAAGGCACGGAGTGCCGGTGTCGATCATATCCAACCGTGACAGCCGATTTACTTCATGATTTTGGCAGACACTACAGAAAGTGATGGGCACTCGATTAGATATAAGTACCACCTATCACCCTCAGACAGATGGCCAAAGTGAACGAACTATAAAAACGTTGGAAGACATGCTAAGGGCGTGTGTAATCGACTTTGGTGGTAGTTGGGACACTCATTTACCGTTGATAGAGTTCTCTTACAACAACAGCTACCATACCAGCATTGGGTGTGCTCCGTTCGAAGCGTTGTATGGAAGGAAATGTAGATCACCTGTTTGTTGGGTCGAGATTGGTGAAAGTCTGTTAACAGGCCCAGAGATCATTCAAGAAACAACCGAGAAGATTTTCCGAATCAAAGACAGACTAAAAGCTGCTAAAGATCGCCAAAAGAGTTATGCTGACAACCGTCGAAAGCCTCTAGAATTTAACATTGGAGATCAAGTTTTACTCAAAGTCTCTCCTTGGAAAGGAACTGTTTGGTTTGGAAAGAAAGGGAAGTTAGCCCCAAGAAATGTTAGACCATTCGAGATTACAGAAAGAATTGGTCCAGTGGCTTACCGATTAAGGTTACCACAAGAACTCAGCGGCGTACATGATACTTTCAATGTGTCGAACCTCAAGAAGTGTTTGGCTGATGAATCACTTCACGTACCAATTGAGGACATAGATTGACGAAAAGCTTTATTTTGTTGAGGAACCCATTGAGATCATGGATCGAAAGGTCAAGCAATTGAAGCGCAGTAGAATACCAATTGTTCGCATGAGATGGAATTCAAGACGAGGGCCAGAGTTTACATGGGAACGAAAAGATCAGATGAAACTTAAATATCCACATCTATTCGAGGATGCCACTCTTGGACCTAACTCCAGCTGAATTTCGGGACAAAATTCTCTCAACTGGGGGATACTATGACATTCGTCACCTCAAGGTCCGTCAATTAACGTGGCTTCCATTAACTTTTCTTTGAACGTTCATTTCTCATCCTGATTAACTATTTGTGTGGATATCATACTTGCTTTATCGCCCTTATTCTTGTGTTCTTATCGTTAACGTATGCTACGCTTTAAACTCTTACAAATTTCACTATCGTTATCATTAAATACATCGTTTTTATATAATATTGTTGGCAATAATAAAATCATTTTAAAATATCAATTATCATTAAGTACATTTTTATCATCAATATAGTTAACCTATTAAAGTCGTTTTCAACTGAAATAAATTTGGGAATTCGGGGATTTAAGTATAGGGACTAAATGTGCCATTTTCCAAACTTGGGTTGGGTATATAAACCCCATTTTTCCAGCCCTAGCCCTCATTTACTTCATCTTCTTCTTCTTCATTCTCTTCTTCACCTTTTCATCTCCTCCTTGCACCAAAATCGCCCATTTTCGTCACGTTTTCGTCATCTAGACTTTGACTACAACCGAGTCTACTCCATTCTTGTAGGTGGACGACCTTGGTCATCCCTTTTCTTTTTTTCACTGCTGTCCACATAGGGTTTCGGGTGTTCGGGTCCAACCCGAACACATGTGGTTGCATGGGTGCGTGTGATGTCTTTCCACGTGTTCTTCTTGTTTATGTATGTTGGTAGTGTGTTTCTGGAAGTCCTTGTTGTGTAAAACCCATGCACGGAGCAGCCAAAGGCTGCTCTGCACTTCTGCAGTTGCGAATCTGCCATTCTGGCAACTGGGTCTGTCATGCGACTAAGCCGTGCGACTGGGTGAGTCGTGCAACTGAGTCGTGCGACTGTGTCTTTCGGGCGACTGAGTTGTGCGACTGGGTATGTCGTGCGATTGAGTCGTGCAATCTAATGAATGCGTGCTATTGAGTCAATGCGGATGAATGTTGTGTGTGATTGAGTCATACGAACGAATTAATGTGTGCGATTGTGCGTGCATCGCACGAATGAAGGCCAAGCGTACGAATGGAGGTTCAGTCATACGAATGAAGCTGATTCGTACAAATGAAGGTTGATTCGTGTGTATGGAGGTTGAGTCGTGCGATTGAGTGTTGTGTGGTACGACTGAATGCCAATCGCACGAATGAAGGTTCAACCGTACGAATGAAGCTGATTCGTACGAATGAGGGTTGATTTGTGCGAATGGAGTGTTGAGTTGTGCGTCTGGTCCTATCGTGCGATGGAAGCCGCTGTGTATGTGAATTCCTTCTTGCATGTTGTGTGATGTTAAGGTAACATCAACGTTTTCCATTGCTAAACCACAAAGATTAAAGTCAACGCTATCAAGGCTACAAATACTATTCCAAATCAAATCAACCTAACATTTTACAATTATCAACAACCGATTCGTGACTACTAACATTTAAAAAATACTTCTCTTATAACAATGGATCTTTTACACAATATCACTGGCAATGGCGACGGTTTCTAGTACTTGGATCTACATAAGATCTAATACGTGTGTCAGCTTGTGTGTGTTACACGCGACCGAACCGATACAACTCGAACTGACCAAACGTTACTATTTACTTTAAACATATCGTTAATGCTTAACAGTAACTGTCAATAGGTGTTTGACCATTTACCACCTAACAAGTGAGTTTCGTGGCCCCTTTTTATGCTAATACAACTTTTCAATCATTTACAAACTTGGGGGAAAAGTATGCTCACCCATTTTCATTATGTTGTACAACCACATACAATTTACATAGTTGGAATCAACGTGTTACTGTTTTGTGAGTACTTATCTGATACATGCTTGAGTTCGTTGTGTGGTACTTTCTCTACAACCATTTAATTCTAGTATGGGAACTGACGGATAAATATTGGTAGTACTACTGGGTTAACACCCCCACCCTTGTTTGTTGGTATACTAGTTAGCACCAACAATAGCCAGGAACGGGCCTTGGGTGAATATATTCCGACAAGATTCTGTGTGTACATCGTTAGGTTTGGTTGTAAAGCTCATGTCATGTGATTATGCTTACTTATAACTGTATTCATAGTATTTCACAACAATTACTATACAACATCACTTACTTATTTACTACTTAAACCTGCGAGCTCACCAATAATTTTGTTGAACATTTTGAGCATATCTTTTCAGGTGACAATGCTAATTGAATATCTAGGTGTGCTGCCTTAGTGGAGACCCTAGGATGCATATAAGGCCAATTCCCGGGTACCTCACAGTTGGTCATTCATTGCACGTAAAACATTAGAAAAGATACATTAATTTTGCAGCGGAATTTAAAACTTTCATTAATAACTAAAAACATGTCATTTCATTCATTTACAACATTTGTTTTCATCTCAAAATACAAGACATGTCAAAATACGGATGCCAGCCTCAAAATGCTACCAGTAGCTTATGCATCCATGCCTGCAACTCCTCAGCATCAACATATACCTGCCAACTATCATGCATACAAAAGTCAGCGACGCTGAGTGAGTTCTAATTTTATAATAAAACATACTTTTCTGTGTTAAAACCGTTCTTTACTTTATTTCAAAACATACTATACTTTACAACCGTTCGTGATCATGCATCATACGTACATACAGATAATATCATAATTATCTTCGTCATTACGTTCATTAACTTGTTCATTCAACGTATTACATTATTGTTCACTTCTCTTTCTAGATCCGGTCAGACTTTACCCACTTCGCGGCACTCAGCCACGATTACTGAGCTCGAATGACGAGGATCCTGTTCAGTACTTTATTACGATAATTCAATTACATTCATTCATACATTCGTTCTTTCTATACATGATCTTTCGTTCATTACTCTTTATTACTCGAATCTTGTCTCTTGCAATATCCCCGACTCATGCTCGAAAGCTGATGCTATGCCGGGGCCTGCTCACAAACCCCCAACTCCTGTTTGAAGACTAACACAGCACCGGGATACGCGACAAAGATCCCATATGATTCCATCACAGGGATTGAACTCCATCCGAGTCTATTGCAACACATAGTCGCTCACCTCATTGTCTCGTCTCATGGACAAACACCTCTGTCGAGTCTGTTGCGACACAGAGTTGCTCACCTCATATCTATGCTTGGCTTTATGCCACACCCCCGAAGTTATACGTAACTCGGGTAACAACACCCCCACCGAAGTGGGTAACAACACCCCCACCGAAGTGGGTAACACCCCCATAGAAATGGGAAACACCCCCATAGAAATGGGTAACACCCCCATAGAAATGGGTAACACCCCCATAGAAATGGGTACACCTCTGAAGGTCAGTCACAAAGACTGGAACCCTTGCGTGCACACTTTAGGATTTGCTGAACCTCACGCGGTAGAGCCTAAGGCATTTAGAGCCGTGCACCTCTATACATATTACTTGCAAGCCTTTCTATACTTTCTCTTTAATTCATTTATTCATGCATGCATTCATTCATTACGTTCCTCTTTTCATTATCTTCCACTTTACGTTACATAATACATTCATTACATTCATTAACGTTCAACGCAAAGCCAAGGGAAGACATACATACATAATAAGGAACATACACAAACATAACATACACCATCACCATACAGGCAACATCATACATGCATAACACACATCAAACATAAGCCATCACATCATAACCAGGCCTATCTCCCCATAATACCCCCTTAAAATCCACTTAGAAAACCTCAAGTCCAAAGTGGGCGCATGGGACCTTCCAGGCGCATGAGCATAAAAATTCTAAATATAAAACAATCTCGGCGCATGGGCACTGTTTCAGCGCTTCTGCCCTGTTCAGGCGCATGACACCTGTTCAGGCGCATCACCAACACTTAGCCGTTTCAATCACTTGGGCACATGGGCACTACTTGGGCGTATGGCCAACACTTAGCCGTTTCATCCATTTGGGCGCATGGGCACTATTTAGGCGTATGGCCAACACTTGGCCGCTTCAATCACTTGGATGCATGGGTACTGTTTAGGCGCATGGCCAGCACTGCATGGCCAACACTTAGGCGTCTGGCCACTCATGCTGGGCGCATGGACAACTGTTTGGGCGCACGAGCCACCTCTGGGCGCATGGACCACTGTTCATGTTCATCAAAACATTCTGAAATATTTTCTATGTTACCAACATCACCCGATTACCATTCTACTCATATCCAAGCACAAATCTAACATACTAAGGCCCTCTAAGCATACTAAACATCATTACTAACCCATAATCAACACTATAACATACATACATACATACAACATTCAAACATAAAGCTGTAAACCCACGATTTCTTTCAAAATGTTTACTTAGTATGCATAATAGCCCCAAATCAGTTAAAAATCAGTAAAAGAGGGGTTCTAGAAACTCACCTTGAGCAGCTTATGAACAGCACTCTTCCAGTTCAAGACCCACTTCGATTCAGCTCTAGAATCCCGAAAACAAACTCTAAATAACCAGAACTTTGGTCAAGAACTCAAAACCCAGCTGAAACCAAGCTCAAATAAGAGAAGACTTACCTTTTTCAGCTTCTTCTTCCTCTTTCTCTCTCTAGAACCGAGAGTCTCTCTCTGTCTTCTTCTTTTCAGCCGTGAAGAAGAAGATGAAAAAGGAAGAATGGGCACCCATGCCCTTAAATCCTTAAAATAATATAATTTGGACTTTGTACACTTTATCCCCCTCTACTTGTGCACAATTTCTATTCTTTCTATTTACTTTTCTTTTCCTTTCGTTTAAATAAAATTTCGGGGTGTTACAAGTCTACCCCCCTTAAAGGTGTTTCGTCCCTGAAACCTGTCGCTTCTCGAACAGTTACGGGTAACACTGTCTCACCTCTTCTTTGATCTTGCATTTAAACTCAGATCCCTTTAGGCTTCACTGCACCCGCACAAGTGAAACCATCATCCTCCTTAGTCTATTCTCTCCTTCTTATTAGTAATGGTCACCAGTTGCTCCTCGTGGTTGGATACTCTATCCATCTTAGTATTCTCTAGTAGCATGATCATATCCTCATCGGTTGAGCTCTTTCTTAGACGAGATGTATGGAACATCAGATGAATTCCACTTAACTCATCGGGTAGCTCCAGTTGATGTGCCACTTCTCCTACCTAAGCAACAACTGAGAATGACCCTCCACACTTTAATATTAGCTTTACTCAATTTCAAATCAAGCAATCCGCTTTCCTGGTCGAAGCCTTCCTCATACTTCATTGTCGTAGGTTGTCGCCGAACTCTTGGTTGTGCACAGGTGATCAATCCATCTCCTTGCAACACTTGGGGTTAAGTCATAGACTACTGATCAACTCACCTGGTGATGCCTGTCTACCTACCTATGTCTGTCTTGAACAGCCTAACAGGAACAAGCGCTCTCTCTTAATTCTATCATGAAATTCTCTAGAGCATTAGGTAACTTGGTAGACTTACTAATAGCAATTCTTACATCGAAGGCTCATCGATCTCCCTACCCCTGATGTGCAACTTACAACGAAAGTAGTAGGAACGAGACCACTAGCATCGCATTCAAATCATAGATGCACAAAATCTTAAATTACCAGAAACGTACCTGACGTCAAGTCGAAGTCCACTCCAACCTCCTCTCGATCAGGGCAAAAGCTCTAGCCTTCACCCTCTGTTCTCCTTCCTCGTACCGAAGCTTCCTCTGATCTTCTTTACTCCCGAACCTTCCGCCCTTGGCTTCTTGCAATCCCTGTTCATATGACCTTCCTCACCACAGGAATAACACCTCCCCATACAGCAGTTCTTCGCCACATGTCCGGTCTTCCCACAACGGAAACAGACATTGCCCCCAATCTAGATTCTCCGAGGTGCCTGTGTCCACACTTGTTGCATAAATCTCCTTTGCTCTTCGTTCTCTTCTGATCATCGTCCCTCGACGCCGTTCCTCCATACCCAAATCCACCATCATTGTCTCGCCTTCCTTTCCCCTTCTTAACATAGGCTCGCTCCTCCACTTCGTCTGTCATCGCCATCTCCCCCCGCTCATCGTACAACCTTCCCGCCAGGTCAACGGTCGACCTAAACATGCTCGATCGGGCAGCGATCATGTGCCTACGGATGTCCGCCGGCAAGCCCTGAATGTACCTCTTGATCTTTCGTGAAAGAGGTGTCACCTGATTCGACACCAGACGTGCCATCTCATTGAATTTAGCGGTATATTGCTGATGTGTCATCGTTCCTGTCTCCAGCTGCAAGAACTCTCTTTCAACTTTATCCATCTCACGGTGAGGACAAAATTCCTCAATCACCAGCCTTTTCAACTCCGGCCATCTCATCCTTCTGATAGCCCTGCTTCCCTCAACCTGGACAATATTGCCCCACCAACACAAGGCTGAGTCCACAAAAGAGTGAGTGGCAAACCTCACCTTCTGGTCCTCTCGGCACTCGCTGATCTCAAGGACAGCCTCCATCATTCTCACCCATCGGTGAGCAGCAACAACAGTGCCATTACCGTCAAAGGTAGGGGGCTTGCATCGTTGAAACGCCCCATAATTACAGCCTCGTGCCACCTCCAGCGCAGGCTCTTCCTCTTCTTCCTTTTCGTCATCGAAGAAAACCGTTTCAGTCTCGGGTCGTCTTCTTTCGCCCGAAGACCTGCCCCTTTCCTGTCTCTCCCCATCTCTAACAGCCTTTATAACTTCGGTCACCACAGACGGTAGGATCATCTGCATGACCTGATGCACTTCCTCCCTGACTGCCTCCCTCATTGAGGCCCTCTGATTAGCATTCTCATCACCACCCTTCGGATGAGGGGTCTCAGGTTCTTCACGAACCACTCTTTCAGCCCTAAACCTCCCTCTTGTGACCCGTGGTTCAGCACCATGTCCACCACCGCCTCCACCTCGTGAAGCTTTCGAAGATCTACCGCCAACCATCCTCTAACACACTATAAGATTCAAACACTAACGCGGTCATTCAAGGTAATAACTTAGTGTATGTCAAGTATAGTAAGTCCCTAATTACAATGGCCACTTGTGATTAGCCACTTACTTTACTCTTCATACCCCAAGCATTTCTTATCCTGACTTAATCAGTATCTAAATCTACACAAAAGCACACAAGCCACATACATGCGCACATAATGCCGGTTAACATTAACTTACATAAAACGTTTACATAAAACCTTTACCTGCAGGCACGTAGCTACTAGGACTGGCATCCCTTTTCCTTTTAGTCCCATTCTCAGCTTAAGATTAGGTTTTTCAAAATATTTACCCAATTCACTTAAACTTTTGCTCTGATACCAACTTGTAAGGCCCCGTTCCCGGGCACCTCACAGTTGGTCATTCATTGCACGTAAAACATTAGAAAACATACATTAATTTGTAGCGGAATTTAAAACTTTCATTAATAACTAAAAACATGTCATTTCATTCATTTACAACATTTGTTTTCATCTCAAAATACAAAGACATGTCAAAATACGGATGCCAGCCTTAAAATGCTACCAGTAGCTTATGCATCCATGCCTGCAACTCCTCAGCATCAACATATACCTGCCAACTATCATGCATACAAAAGTCAGCGATGCTGAGAGAGTTCTAATTTTATAATAAAACATCCTTTTCTGTGTTAAAACCGTTCTTTACTTTATTTCAAAACATACTATACTTTACAACCGTTCGTGATCATGCATCATACGTACATACAGATAATATTATTTTTATCTTCGTCATTACGTACATTAACTTGTTCATTCAACGTATTACATTATCGTTCACTTCTCTTTCTAGATCCGGTCAGACTTTACCCACTTCGCGGCACTCAGCCACGATTACTGAGGTCGAATGACGAGGATCCTGTTCAGTACTTTATTACGATAATTCAATTTCATTCATTCATACGTTCGTTCTTTCTATACATGATCTTTCGTTCATTACTCTTTATTACTCGAATCTTGTCTCTTGCAATATCCCCGACTCATGCTCGAAAGCTGATGCTGTGCCAGGGCCTGCTCACAAACCCCCGACTCATGTCTGAAGACTAACACAGCACGGGATATGCGACAAAGATCCATATGAGTCCATCACAGGGATTGAACTCCATCCGAGTCTGTTGCAACACATAGTCGCTCACCTCATTGTCTCGTCTCATGGACAAAGACCTTTGTCGAGTCTGTTGCGACACAGAGTCGCTCATCTCATATCTATGCTTGGCTTTATGCCACACCCCCGAAGTTATACGTAACTCGGGTAACAACACCCCCACCGAAGTGGGTAACAACACCCCCACCGAAGTGGGTAACACGCCCATAGAAATGGGAAACACCCCATAGAAATGGGTAACACCCCCATAGAAATGGGTAACACCCCCACATAAATGGGTAACACCCCCATAGAAATGGGTAACACCTCTGAAGGCCAGTCACAAAGACTGGAACCCTTGCGCGCACACTTTAGGATTTGCTGAGCCTCATGCGGTAGAGCCTAAGGCATTTAGAGTCGTGCACCTCTATACATATTACTTGCAAGCCTTTCTATACTTTCTCTTTAATTCATTTATTCATGCATGCATTCATTCATTACGTTCCTCTTTTTATTATCTTCCACTTTACGTTACATAATACTTTCAATACATTCATTAACGTTCAACGCAAAACCAAGGGAAGACATACATACATAATAAGGAACATACACAAACATAACATACACCATCACCGTACAGGCAACATCATACATGCATAACACACATCAAACATAAGCCATCACATCATAAATAGGCCTATCTCCCCATAATACCCCCTTAAAATCCACTTAGAAAACCTCAAGTCCAAAGTGGGCGCATGGGACCTTCCAGGCGCAGGAGCATAAAAATTCTAAATGTAAAACAGTCTGGGCGCATGGGCGCTGTTTTGGCGCTTCTGCCCTGTTCAGGCGCATGACACCTGTTCAGGCGCATCACCAACACTTAGCCGTTTCAATCATTTGGGCGCATGGGCACTATTTGGGCGCATGGCCAACACTTAGCTGTTTCATCTATTTGGGCGCATGGGCACTATTTAGGCGCATGGCCACACTTGGCCGCTTTAATCACTTGGACGCATGGGCACTGTTTAGGTGCATGGCTAGCACTTGGGCGCATGGCCAACACTTAGGCATCTGGCCACTCATGTGGGCGCATGGACAACTGTTTGGGCGCACGAGCCACCTCTGGCGCATGGACCACTATTCATGTTCATCAAAACACTATAAAATATTTTCTATGTTACCAACATCGCCCGATTACCATTCTACTCATACCCAAGCACAGATCTAACATACTAAGGCCCTCTAAGCATACTAAATATCATTACTAACCCATAATCAACACTATAACATACATACATACATACAACATTCGAACATAAAGCTGTAAACCCACAGATTCTTTCAAAATGTTTACTTAGTATGCATAATAGCCACAAATCAGTTAAAAATCAGTCAAAGAGGGGTTCTAGAAACTCACCTTGAGCAGCTTTTGAACAACACTCTTCCAGTTCAAGACCCACTTCGATTCAGCTCTGAATCCCGAAAACAAACTCTAAACAACTAGAACTTCGTTCAAGAACTCAAAAACCAGCTGAAACTGAGCTTAAATAAGAAAAGACTTACCTTTTTCAGCTTCTTCTTCCTCTTTCTCTCTCTAGAACCGAGAGTCTCTCTCTCTCTTCTTCTTTTCAGCCGTGAAGAAGAAAATGAAAAAGGAAGAATGGGCACCATGCCCATAAATCCTTAAAATAATAAAATTTGTACTTTGTATACTTTATCCCCCTCTACTTGTGCACAATTTCTATTCTTTCTATTTACTTTTCTTTTCCTTTCATTTAAATAAAATTTCAGGGTGTTACAATGCATTTTGAGACTAAACATACTTAACGAACATTGTCTTTTGAAATCATTATTGTAGTCTGACTTAAACAACATCATACTTTTGATACATGTTCCCGAGTTGTGGGAAATACATACAATGTTATCTTCTTTGTTATATGAATCATTTATCATGTTATGCTTATGGCTATGTTGTCATGAATATTGACTAAACACGACACAAGTCTCCTTTGTGTCGGGTGTCGTCATGACACCCTTGTCATCATTTATTATATTGCATCTTTAATGCTTACCATGTGTTATGACGATCCCGTCTTGTTACATCCCCGTGTTTCCGCTCTTAGCGGGGGTGTGACATATGCTCAAACTGAAATTATTTATGCTCTATTGTATGATACTTGTATGTTGTGGATAATGTTAGTACATGCTTTTACTTGTATCATGATCATTAATTCTTGTATGAACCGCTTGTACTATATGGGTAGATCTACTTGGGGAATCCCCCACACACAGTGCCTTCCATGATAAACGGAAAGGGTACCACACTGAGATCCTACGGGGTCGTTTGTGGCATGTAACAGGTTTTATAAGATACTAGGGTGAACCATCCGGCAGGTATGGTGCACTGTTTGAGGCTCAGTCTTTCCTTCGGGATTAACCAGTATTAACTTAAGTTTTGAAGAGGCTAGCCGGGGCTGAGTGTAGGGTTGATTGTGATCTATAATGATACTGTGATTTTTTTTTAAAATAAAATGTTGGATTCTATTGAATTTTTTTGTTTTTAAACTTTAAGCACTTGAATTCACTAACTTTTTAATTGACACAAATTTCTTTTGAGCATGTTTAAGGTAATCCTTGATGGAGGTCTGGCTTACGTAGAAGACTTATGATGACCTAGCACCATGACCCATGGCATTGTTTGGTTTGGTTTTTAATATATTTGGAACAATTAAATTTGATGTATTTTAGAACAATGGAACAACTTCTACTGATGTATTATGTCCCTGTAACTGGACTTGGCCTATTCTTACCTGGTTTTTATCTTGAAATGTAATGCCATATGATGTTCTCTTTTTTTGTGCTCTTGTGATGGTTAGTTTCCGTTACTATATATTGTTGCTAGTCTGTGACGTTCCACCCTACTTGGGCCTAGGGTGTGACACATAGTATCCATGCATATGTAAAATGAATGAATGAGAGAATGTCAACGACATCTACGATGGAAGACTCTCCTTTACAGAAGCTAAAAGGCTTCATGAGAAAGGGTTAACAACTATAAAGAGGTAAGAAGTTTATCCTTGCTCGTACACTGACTTACATCATTAATACATCTCATAATCTATACTATATATAAAGCATATGAGAGGGGTATTTTAAGATACCATAAAATTAAAAACATTACTACATTCAATGCATAAGATGCAATCACTTTTGAGAGAAACAATATTTATAAAATTATTTATAAATTACCCCTTATAATTAGTTACATAATAACCTTACACTTACTAACACTTACATAAAATTTTATATTATCTACCCATAAACCAAAAAAAAATATAATATGTTTTAAGATTTCAGCTATATCTTTAATCTATCACATTTAAAAACGTTTTAAGACTACAATAACCTATGTTTATTTAACGTTTTGGTATAAACTTTTTGTTGAACATATCTGTATTTTGTGAGATACAATAAGTTAATGCATATACATACAAGTAGTCATGCATAATTCATTTATTTAGTGTTTTAAATTTTAATTAAAAAAAACCATAATAGACTTTTATAAAACTACTACAAGAATAATAAAATATTAATGTACATGCCGGAAGTAAAATGACACTCTGTCGCATTGCACGGACACCTTCTAGCATTCTAGCATTCTAAATAACTTAGAACTCGAAAACTATGTCATTGTGAGAAATATACTTTACATTGATACTATAAAATTTACATTATGACATATGTAAGGCCATTCTAGGAATCTGGACCTAAAATAACCTTGCTTGTGATAATAGTGAGTAGCATGGGCATTTGACCTCAAATTACCCACACTCATTGAGGGTTTAAACTTTGACAGTCTTTACCATTGCATATCAACCCAAACCATAAAATAGGGTGATTCCTACAAAGGCTACATACTTTGCAAAAGGTACTTGGTGCAATATATCCACTAATGAAACCTCGCATGTGAGGTTGTTACATCGTATATTATCAACGAACCAACTGAATCTATAAACACAACCAGTCAACACTCAACTGAACCTACATCGTATATAATCAAGTCGAAACATGTGCGAGTTGCAAGCCATGAGTTAGTTAGGACATCCAACACCCAAACAGGTAATGGCTTCTTCATTCACAAATTTACCACTACACTCACTAACCAACTCACTCAAAAATGAGATTTTGCTCATGCGACGAGGCTAACGTTGTTATTACAGGACATTTGCAACTCAAACCCCTAATTAACTAGCTTTTGTTGTAACACACTCATGGATGTGTGTGAGTGGGTGGGATTTCAAACAAATTCATGAGCCAAGTTTTCTTTAACTTTTTTATTTCTGGCACAGCATCACAGATTGCCACATAGTTTCATGGTATAAATGATGACAATCTAATGAATAGAAACATGGATGTTAATTTGTAAAAGTTTGAAGTGAAACAAGTAATTCACTAAACATATGAAAACCAACACACAAAATATTATTACATGCTTGTTTACTGACCCAACAACTCCCAGAGCCTTACAACCCGCATAATCTTTTGAAAATTTTGGTTTAAAATATAAAAGATCCAAGACAAACAACCATCTACTCTGCTCAAAGTTGACCACTACATTTTCTTACTTCTTTGAAATGAGTTTCTCAATCAGATCCGCTGCATCCTGAACAGTTGCGATGGTCTGAGCGCTTTCTTCCTCCACGCTGATTCCAAATTCCTCTTCAAGTCCCATAACAATCTCAACCTGTGTATACAACATGAATGGAATGTTATCATCATATAAGATAAGATCAGACGAGATGGAATAACACTCAGCTTGTGTTTGCAGGTGTTTTGGGTCAACTCAACCCAACCCATTTCAGTGAAAATAATTAATTACTCGTTTTGACATGTCACACAACCTGCCCATTTTTCCACCTCCAATATGTATTGTGGAATTGTGTTGGATTTTGGTAACAACCACCACGATTGAGGACTCCAAAATACTAAAATTAGTCAAAAAAAAATAATATGTTTTAAGATTTCAGCTATATCTTTAATCTATCACATTTAAAAACGTTTTAAGACTACAATAACCTATGTTTATTTAACGTTTTGGTATAAACTTTTTGTTGAACATATCTGTATTTTGTGAGATACAATAAGTTAATGCATATACATACAAGTAGTCATGCATAATTCATTTATTTAGTGTTTTAATTTTAATTAAAAAAAACCATAATAGACTTTTATAAAACTACTACAAGAATAATAAAATATTAAATGTACATGCCGGAAGTAAAATGACACTCTGTCGCATTGCACGGACACCTTCTAGCATTCTAGCATTCTAAATAACTTAGAACTCGAAAACTATGTCATTGTGAGAAATATACTTTACATTGATACTATAAAATTTACATTATGACATATGTAAGGCCATTCTAGGAATCTGGACCTAAAATAACCTTGCTTGTGATAATAGTGAGTAGCATGGGCATTTGACCTCAAATTACCACACTCATTGAGGGTTTAAACTTTGACAGTCTTTACCATTGCATATCAACCCAAACCATAAAATAGGGTGATTCCTACAAAGGCTACATACTTTGCAAAAGGTACTTGGTGCAATATATCCACTAATGAAACCTCGCATGTGAGGTTGTTACATCGTATATTATCAACGAACCAACTGAATCTATAAACACAACCAGTCAACACTCAACTGAACCTACATCGTATATAATCAAGTCGAAACATGTGCGAGTTGCAAGCCATGAGTTAGTTAGGACATCCAACACCCAAACAGGTAATGGCTTCTTCATTCACAAATTTACCACCTACACTCACTAACCAACTCACTCAAAAATGAGATTTTGCTCATGCGACGAGGCTAACGTTGTTATTACAGGACATTTGCAACTCAAACCCCTAATTAACTAGCTTTTGTTGTAACACACTCATGGATGTGTGTGAGTGGGTGGGATTTCAAACAAATTCATGAGCCAAGTTTTCTTTAACTTTTTTATTTCTGGCACAGCATCACAGATTGCCACATAGTTTCATGGTATAAATGATGACAATCTAATGAATAGAAACATGGATGTTAATTTGTAAAAGTTTGAAGTGAAACAAGTAATTCACTAAACATATGAAAACCAACACACAAAATATTATTACATGCTTGTTTACTGACCCAACAACTCCCAGAGCCTTACAACCCGCATAATCTTTTGAAAATTTTGGTTTAAAATATAAAAGATCCAAGACAAACAACCATCTACTCTGCTCAAAGTTGACCACTACATTTTCTTACTTCTTTGAAATGAGTTTCTCAATCAGATCCGCTGCATCCTGAACAGTTGCGATGGTCTGAGCGCTTTCTTCCTCCACGCTGATTCCAAATTCCTCTTCAAGTCCCATAACAATCTCAACCTGTGTATACAACATGAATGGAATGTTATCATCATATAAGATAAGATCAGACGAGATGGAATAACACTCAGCTTGTGTTTGCAGGTGTTTTGGGTCAACTCAACCCAACCCATTTCAGTGAAAATAATTAATTACTCGTTTTGACATGTCACACAACCTGCCCATTTTTCCACCTCCATATGTATTGTGGAATTGTGTTGGATTTTGGTAACAACCACCACGATTGAGGACTCCAAAATACTAAAATTAGTCAAAAAAAAATATATATATATATACAAAGCACAATACCGTATCAAGAGAATCAGCTCCAAGTGAAGCAAACTTAGACTCTCCGTTACAGCAGAGTCTTCTGGTAGTGCCAGCTGTTTCCTAACAATGTTACAAACCTTATCGATCGTCTCAGGTGTGGCCTGCCAAAGATGAAAAATCAACATGCTTTGTAAGTTCAAGGAAGTGATATGGAACGACCAATTAACAACTATGATAGAACGAAGAATTAACTTTCTTGTTTTGTTTTTCTTTAAAAGATTTTAACTCAGACTGTTTGTATGTATGTATCATATTTATGGGTGTAACAAACTAAGCTTCTCACGAGCTACTAGGAGACGGCTCACTAAAAACTCAAACAAGCATCGTTCGGTGTGTGATCATAAACGAGCCTTTTGTTTGTATAAATAAAAGAATTTTGATTTAAGACAATATAACATATAAGTACTGAACAAATATTATCATACGTAATTTAGATAAAATAACTACATAACATATCTGAAGTTAATATATAAAACTAAAATTATAAACGTATACAGAAAAATGAATATGGATATATAAAATGTTTAATTAATACTAAACGACCCAAAGCTCAAGCATTAGCTTTACAAGACGAGCTCGAATTTAGCCAAGACCAAGCTCTTTGAAGTTAAACAAAGCCAAGTCAAGCTCAAGCCTGGCATGTTTAAACCTCTAACCATATGATGATAACGACAATAAAATATACAATATAGACAAACAACTCATCACAAGCAAACTGGACAGATAACTGCTAAATCAACTAAAAGACGACTAATATCATAATTCACATTCATGAAAATAACAAAACCAATCGATGACTCACACACCGTTATTCGCAGAGCCTAGCCTCAAGTCAATAAAAACTAATTATCATTAATCGAGTTACATGATCAAACAAAATTATCTTAGATTTTGATGAATGTTTCGTCTAATGGACTATATAATTATTTGATTTTATCGAATTCACTACCGATCAACAACGTTTAACTTTCAAAACCGTCAAATCCAAACAAAAGGTTAGATCATATACCGCGCAGGAAACCCTGAATCGTGATGGGGCAGAACTCAATCTAAGGGATGGGAACGATTGTCCATTGATAGCAAGCGATACAGCATTGAAATTAGAGGCCCTGCTAAGTGTCTGCAAACAAAAATCCAACTTGATTAAAGACAAAAAAGAAATCACACAACAGAATCAAATTGAAAGCCAGATTTTAAATATGATAATAGACATGATACATGCAGATAACTAAGATCAAAATTTCTTTTTTTGTCTTTCCTATCTATAAGATCACAAAATGAAATTCATCAAATCTAAAGAACGAATTACATGAACTATGAACTAATAAGTTACGGTAATTCAAGAGTTCATCAATCAAATCATAATAAGACATGTGAACAATGACGATAAAGGCAGAAAAGCCATCAACATCTGGATTATAGGTGTAATTATGCTTCGATCATGACAACGCACTCATCAGAATCAAAAGAGTAATACATAACCACATCAAAAAAACAGCTAAATCGTCTAAATTCCCGAATCAAATCAGGCACTACGAAATTACTATCAACCCTTTTTCCAACATATAAGATCGCAAAATGTAAAATCATCACACAAAAGCGACGAATCAAGCTAAATCAAAACAGGTTTAAGAAAACACAACATGGGAATTCATGATCAAACAAATCACGATACCAAAATCAACAAACATGGATCAAAAAGACGCCATCAAAGTGAGGATCGAAGAGGGTATTATGATCAATTGATTGATTAACCTGATTGGGTTTATGGGATGAAAGGGATGCGGTGAAAGTGGATGATCCTGTGACGGAAGCCATTGATGATGAGATGAAATGTGAGAGTGTTGAGGGATGATTTGAACAAAGAGATGAAAGAAAGGGGCGAAGAGCAGGAAGAGTGTGAATAATATTATATAGAGGAAAGGGTTTATAGGTTGTATCGAAATATTGGACTGTTTGGTTGGCACATCTTGTTGGAAACGTAATTACTTCAGAAAAACCCTCCCACTTCGGCAATATCGATAAATCTTTAGAATTTAACGGTTATATTTTTCCTCGTATATTTTATTATTTTACTTTATTGATGTCATAGTTACCCTTGATTTATATTATTAAACTCCAATGAGTTTTACCACTTTAATTTTAAATAACTTTGCTATTAGACCCCGATCAATCTTTCATCCCTGAAAAAATATATTATTTTATAATAATAAAGGTCCAAAGGTCCAAAGAAGAAGTGGCAGAATAACACACGTGTAAAGTGTGGCTTACAATAAAAACTTGTAAATTCTTTTTAAAATGTGGTACAAAGCCTATGCACCATTGCTTTTTTTAAACGAACGGCTCACAGTGTACAAAACACTATTCATTTAACATGTATTTTAATTATATATGCAGCAGTAATAATAATAATAATAATAATAATAATAATAATAATAATAATAATAATAATAATAATAATAATAATAATAATATAATAATAATATAATAATAATATTAATAATAATATTAATAATAATAATAATAATAATAATATAATAATAATTTAGACCAAATCAAATTATTCAAAGTAAAATGTTATTTTCGTTTATAACGTTTTGTTAAATTTATCATTTTAATCCAAAAACTATTTATTTGTCATTTTAGTCACTCTAGTTTACCAAATATTGTCACTTTTATTAACTTCACTAACTTCGTTAAAATATCCGTTAAATATAAGAGTATTTTAGTCTCTTTTAATACTTAAATTATCTTATTAAAACAAATTATCGACTAATATTCAATTAAAACTAAAAAATATGAAGCGACTAGTGAAACTAGATGCTTCGATTTAAAAGTTTCCATCAACTCTAACTCATGTTGTTCGATTGAGGTCTGCTGTGATATTTCAATTAACCTTCACAAATTGTTTTGACGTGTACTTTTATCCGATTGAGGTCTGCTTTGGTATTGAGACATACGGTTGTCACGCTTTGTTTGATTGAAATATGTTATTGTTGTGTTTGTTCGAACGTGACAACAATATATCTCAATAAAAACAAAATGTGTCAATAGTATATCTCCATCGAACAACACTGCACGTTCAAACAAAACGTGGAGATCAATTAAAATCTCACGGCAGACCTCAATTGAACAACAAGACTTAGCGTTAATCAAAGCTTTTAAATTGAAGCGCCCGGTCTCACTAGACACTTCATAATTTTCTTTTGGTTTTGATTGAATATTAATTGATTAATTGTTTTAAGTGGATAATTAGGGTGTTGAAAAAGACTAAAATACGCTCAAATTTAACAGATATCTTAATAGTGTTAATGGAGTGAATGAAAATGATAACATCTGGTAAACTACTGTGACTGAAATTGTATAAAAAAAAATTTGGATTGAAATGACAAATTTAACAAAACGTCATGAATGAAAATGACATTTTACTCAATTATTTATTTGTCAACATAGCATAGTATGTTCAACCTTGAAGTTTAAAGTTTTGAATTACAATTTTTTGTTTTTTTGGATCTCAATTATTAATCCAAGAGTTATCAAATTTACGTTTTAAAATTAAAACTAGAATTAAGCCCTGTGTTGTGGCAGTGGCGTAAAATCGTGCTAAGTAGCACCAATGACAAACTATCATCGGTGACCAACAATACCGAAAAACTCGTATCGGAAAAGAAATATAACACAAAACAACAAATTGAACAAAAAGTAGACATAAAAATGTTGAACCATCCAAGCGAACATAAAGCATGAAAATTAATAGTAAGTTGATCTAGGATCAACATGTTGTGACAGGGCTGTTAAACAGAGAAAAAATAAGTGTATAAATATCGAACCACATACATACGCTACGGCTTGTCAACTCGTAACATTGTAAGGCCCCGTTCCTGGGACGCTCATAGCTGGTCAATCATCGCACATAAAACATATATTTACATTAACTTTAATAAAATATTGCGACGGAAACATTAAAATAACTTTTTATTTAAATATAAATGTTTTTGCAAGTTAATACAACATTCGTTACAAAACATCGTTTGTTCATATTATAATGCTAAAACATTAATCAAAATAATGCCATCCAAAAAGAGCCAAGTAACCGCCCCGTGCCATCCTCAGCAAGTTTTACCTGCCAACTAGAAACACATAAAAATCAACGTTGCTGAGTGAGTTCTATTTTTAAAATAAAATACTTTACTTCCTTCAAATCATACTATACTTTCGTACATGATCACAAATTATACGTACACATAGATAATATCATTATTATCGTCCTTTATTGTTCATCACATCTTTCGTGCGACTGAGTCAATCTTATGTCTCAATCGTGCGACTGAGTCAATCTTATGTCTCAATCGTACGACTGATCTAGTCTCCTGATTCAGTTGTACGACTGGTCCATAAGCATGATGTATTCATGCGTATGGTCCATGAGTATGGGCCATTAGCATGAATACTCATCCGTCTATGTTGAACACATTACTCAATCATTATTGACTTAGAATTGTGTACAATAACCTCAAACCTATATAGTAAGTTCATTATATTTTAACACAATAATAATATGAAATATTAAATATTATAAACATCAACCACATATTATATTTCATTGAACCCATTCATTACATATGTGTAAGACATGAAAGACTTTTACATTCAAGCTTAAAACTAGGTACACATGTATCTACAAACTCCCCCTTAGACCTAGTTTCCACTAACATCTAATACTCTTCACATCATAAACTCAACCCATTGTCCGTTAGAGGATGAGGGAAGATCTTTCTTCTTATCATTCTCACTATCAGACCCTATGCTTGATTTTCCTTTCCATAAGCCAGTTTTGTGTAAGGTCTGTTTGTGGTAAACAGACGATTGATTTATGGTTTGAACTTTTGGTTCACTAACACTCTTAGGTGGAGTGTTAGATCTTATTTTAGAAGAACTTGGTTGTGTATCATAAAGTTCAATTTCTTTCTTGGTGTTTGGTAGTAAGGACAATTAGTAGAAATATGTTCTCGTTTTCCACAACTGTAGCAAGATCTTGCTTCTACAGACTGAGGAAAACTTTTATGTGATGTCGAGTTTAGTGAAGGTGTGAGGTGTGTCTGGTTTGGTTTAGTCACTACTCTTTTAGATGTTTCACCCTTATTATCAAAATGAATTGTTTTGATGTTTTGAACATCTTTTACGTGCCCTTTGATTGGACTTTGATGATTAACATGTTTGTGGTTAACTAGTTTAGTCAGTTTAAGTTCTGAAATGGACTTTGGTGAACCTGACCTTACATTAACCTTTTTAAATGCATCATCTAAGTTCTCAACTGGCATCTTGCCTTTTGATTTCAAAGTAGCCTCCTTCTATTTAGTGTCAGATTTCACTGGTTCACCCGTGGAATCAGGATCACTAACTTGAAGAGTAGACACCACATGATCCTTAATTGGGTTGTTATTTATAGGTCTACATTTTTCATTCAAGAGGATCTCATGTGGTGGTGGAACTACTTTGAATCCCAAACCTTCCCCATTGTTTCGTTCTTTCACTAAGTTCTTTACTATATGAGAAGAACTAGCCCAACTACGCAGTTTTTGTTTTAGTTAATTAACTTTGACTTCCAGAACTGCTTTCTCCTTTTTGGTTTCTTCTAATGAATTTAAATAAAACTTTATATTATTAGATTGATTTAAGGCAACAACCTCTATTTCCTTAGTTTTTTACCCAAAAATTCTATCTTTTCTTTAAAACTACACTCATTTTGTTTTAATATACGATTAGCTTCAGTGTAGAGTTGTAAGTCATTTACTAAGTTATCATTGTGTTCTAATAACTAGCAAATTTTAGATCTATGTTTTCCCTAAATTTTTCACATTCAGAACAAGCATGTTGATTAAATAGTTGATCTAAAGAACTTACCTATAAGGAGTCAGTTGAATCAGCCATCATGTAGAGGTAGACTCTTTTGTTGTTGGAGATTCTAAACTTGTTGCTCTGAGCTCTTCCTCAACCAAGTGGTTTAGCACGTTCATAGCTTCTTCTGTATCTGACATCGCTTGCGCAACTGCAATCTCACCTTCACTGGCTGACCCATCATCCAATGCTTTGACTAAAGCAATGTTTGATTCTCCAAGAGAGACAAATCAGAAGGACTAGTCTTGTCCTTCATCACCTTGGGTAGTTGGTGCTTTAGTCTCTTTATTTGAAGAACTTGTTCCAACCATATATTTGTCTTGACGGTTGAAAGTAGAAAATGGGTTACCATTTCCTGTTTCTTGGGCTTCACACACTCACGTTTTAAGTGCCCCTTTTCACCACAATTGAAACAGGTGGCCTTGATTTTTCGAAACCAAAGGTCGTATCTTTTGTGGCTACGAGATTATGTCCCGTCTTCATAACAAACTTTTTCACTCGTCTAACTACACTTTCTAGAGCCCACATGATAATCATCCTTTCCGGCTCGTTCTTGTCAACCTGCTCATAGTCTTCATCTGCAAGATGACAATTTCTGATCTTCCCAGCAACTAAACCATCATACGATTGAACCACTGCTGCTAGAAGATCCATGTGCTCTTTTGCAACCTCCATTGTGATATTACCGAGATTCTTGGTCTTTAACTTCGTAGTATTGGCTTCAGGCACTATGTATTGAGTCGATGATGACCCAGGCTTTTCTGGTCCTGAAGCAATGGATTGGGAAGGAGCCGTTGAACTGAACACAAAAGCTGTTTGAAGTGGTGCTCCCGAACCAGTTGGATTGGGAACCGAGTTGTAGAGTGAAGGATTGAACGTAAGACCCTTTCTGTAACATCTCGTTTTCCATTAATTAAAAGTTAATTTTGTTAATTCTTATATGGTTCATTTATGCCATTTACGAAAACTTGAGGGCTTGTTGAGTTAATTCGGGAGTTAATGAACTATTTTGCTTAATAATAATAATAATAATAATAATATAATAATAATAATAATAATATAATAATAATAATATAATAATAATAATAATAAAATAATAATAATAATAATAATATAATAATATAATAAAGTAAATGACAAATTATTAAAAAGTTAACAATTAGTTTAATGATAAGCTTGAGGTTAGTAAAGAGGGCTTATTTTGTCAATTTGGAAACTTAACATATAACTTTTAAGCATAAAATGACAACTATTAAACTACAAGGGGGTTTAATGTCAAAGTTAGAAACTTTAAAATATTAAGGTTTGTACGTATTATGCCAATTGATAAAACTTCAGGGACCAAAACTGCAAAAATTACAAAACCTTTTTCCTTCTTTTCTTTTTTTCCAGATTTCCGGCCGGCCTCCGGCCACCGCCGGCCGCGGCCTCCGACGAGACCTAAAACCGCTTCAAGCGGCCGATTTTTAATCCAAAAATCATCCCGAACCTCGCTAAAGCATGATTCGAACCTAAAGACAACAATTAATAGCATTTAAACGTCGGTTAACAAGTTCAATCGAAGTAGTAACCGAAACCTTAAAACCCCGTAATCATTCGAGCCTTAATCACCAATAATAAGTCAATTAATTCAACTCTAACGAACGTTTATCTAAGTCTAATCGATTGCAAGTGCCAATTACACCTGAAACCCACAAATTCACCTTGTTCGATTACCATCTTCGTCGCGACCTGCAACTCAACCTAATATCATCTTCCGAGCTTCAATTGACGAAATTCGCAAAGGGCTTTGCATCGAGGTCATCACGCGAAGCTTCCCACAAGTTTAATTTGATTATCGTTGAGGTTTGCCTATCCATCAAGACTTCCACGTCCGCAACGTTTCTTCGGGTGTTCAAACACCAATTCAATAACAATTCGGGTAATTAAAACCATCTTTATA
The DNA here is from genome assembly GCA_025506515.1 of Flaveria trinervia. Lineage (NCBI taxonomy): Eukaryota > Viridiplantae > Streptophyta > Magnoliopsida > Asterales > Asteraceae > Flaveria > Flaveria trinervia. Next base: position 45,003,859 of record CM046457.1, read on the forward strand.
CTCGATTTCACATGGGCAATCAAAGCCCTATGATTGATTTCATTAACAATATCAATTCGATGTTCAATTGGAATCAAATCGATTCTAGGGTTCTTATGAAATTAGGGGTTTTGTTTATATGGGTTTTAATGTTTTAAAACCAAGATCTACCGCGGCTGGATGCCTTGGTTCGCTGGTTAAACGCTCTCATCACCACTTAGAGGTCCCGGGTTCGAACCCGGGCACCCTCAAACATTTTTTTAAGGCTTTTCAGCCCTTAAATAAATTATAGAAAATTTTTAATAAATATAAAAAGGGTTTTTGTAAACTTTAAATATTTTTCAAAGACATCAAATTATTTTCTATAATTTTTCTAAATTTAATTAATTAATTCTCTTTTAATAAAGAATTTTAACAAAGGATGTTCTTGGATAATTTCTATTAAAATGGATATTGAATAAGAAATTAATAAATTATTATTGGTCCAAATATTACCATTAAGTTATTGTCGTTAAAATCATGATTATTTCAAATATTTATTCAAGTTTATAACTAAACTTCACTAGCTATTATCGATGATTTAATGTTATTTTCTTTATAATAATTTACACAAATGGTATATTCCTTTGTTACATTATTTAGACTACTACAAAGATCCCCAAACTTCACTTGAAATTTTAGCTCTCGTTAAATCAATAATTCAATTATTAAACTAAATCTGGTAATTACATATGTTTAGGTGCCTTGTGACGTTCATCTTGGAACGACGTTTTCTATTCTTAAATAATCTCCATTAAATACATATTATCACGTGAATTTTCTTGCCCCTTTTTCATATTTTTACACTAACTTGGGGTGAAACATGATAGCGTATACATGATACAGTTATACACATTTGAAACTTGTAAATCACGTGCAATTCAACTTATTATTTTGTCATGGTTATTTGTTTATTGTAAGTGTTTATATGAGATACATAGTTTGTTTACAATCATTAACTATTGCTAGCCTGGCGACGTCTTAGATCTTTGGGCCTGACAAGCCTATTTGGTGCTAAAGTCGATGTATTGCCGACTCCTAGGAGCCGTATGCTTGTGCACTAGGGAACCAAATACACTTAGCCAATCTTTTATACTTGTAATCAAGTCGAGGTTGGTTGTAACGATATGTGTTCTATAACCTTACTAGCTTATAACCTATGACATGAATTGCTACTTGTAACTTTCTTTTTCATATTATGTATGAAAACCTTGGAAATTCACCAACTATTTTTAGTTGACTCATATTTTTATCATGTTTCAGGTCAACCTCAAGCTTAAAGTGATCTTTTTTGAAGCATGCCATAATCTAGGATTTGGACCTAGTAAATGAAATAAAAAGTTTACCTTATGTTTTGTTGCATTCGAACTTATTACTTGTTTGGGAATTATGATTGTATTTTTATTTCAAGACTTATGATAATAATATTCACAATTAATATAGCGTTATGTGGCTGTGAACAATCTTAACCCTCACATCTCGACGTTTCCGCCGTCAAGGTTGGGGTGTGACACTTTCTTTGACTTGTACTTCATTGTCAGTTCCTCCTCACTTAACTTCAAAATGAAGTCATTTATGTCCAACATGGCGAGTATGTCATTCTGTCTTAGGTTGGACACAAATGGATCCCATTTCTCAAGCAACCCATCTGCAAAGCTTGAAACTTTATCTTCTATAGACGTCATTACACCATGAGTGTGCAGCTTACTCATCAGATGGTAGAACCTGTCGATGATATCATCCAAGCTCTTATTCCCAATTGAGGAGAAATTATCAAACTCTTTCTTGAGAGCTTTAGCCTTTAGTGCCTTTAACGTCGCATTTCCATCATACCTCTTCTCTAATGCCTCCCATGGCCTTCTTGTTCTTAGAAAATTGGTGAAAGATGTCTTTCAGCATTAACTGAGTCAGCAGGGCATGGACTTTCTTCTCAGCATTGAAGAGTATCTTCTGAGCCTCGCTCATTCTACCCAATGTCAACTTTACTCCATTTGAGCTGACTGGTACCGTGTAACCAGTCTCTATAGAAGTCCAGAGATTGGGATCCACTCCATTTAGGTAAATCTCGAACCGTTGTTTCCATTGTGGATAGTCATCTAACGTATAAGCTTCGGTGGTTTATTGTGATTTCCTATCTCATTCTCCAGAAGCAGAAGGTTCTGGATGCGTGAGTCCTACCTGGCAGTAAACATAGAAAACTTATGTTCCATTTGTATGAACTTTGTACTTTGAGAACAGGACAACTTCAATCGTGCGAATGGACAATGCGTATGGATCACTCGTGCGAATGAATACAACCGTGCGATTGGGTTCAGTCGTGCGTATGAACAAGGCGAATGGACTCAACTGACTGAAGGTGTTTAGTCGTGCGAATGAAGGATATGACTGAGTTCAGTTGTGCGGATCAAGTGTGCGAATAAGTTCAATTGTACGAATGAGCTATTCATGCGACTGAAGGCTGCTGTGTTTGGAAAAATCCAATTTTTGGCAGTTAGACACGAATTATGATTTACCCAGAAACCCTAATCCGCCGTATGATGAAAAACTTCAACTTTAATGTCTGGAAACGTCAAAAAACACTTGTGGACTCAAAAAGAAGACTCTTTTGAGTTAAAACGTGAGTTTTGACACAATTCTAATTGAATCAAACGCAAAATCATGAGCCAAAGCTCTGATACCACCTGTCAGGACCATGTACGTACGGAATACTAACAGATTCTGTGTTTCTACTGAATCAAATAATGCGGATTCCTATTTGATTGGCGATCCAATCAGTGAGAACAATTACCTGATCGATATACGATGAAACTAAACGTTATGAACGAATAGAGATCGATCAGGAATGATCTATGAACTTGGACAGGCTTCCTTGGACGTTCTAGACAGCTAGGGTTCGTAAGAATATCAAGTGTTTCGAATTCTTAAGTTCTTCCATGAATTAAGTGATATTTATAGGTTAGGGGTTTCCATTCGTATGACTGAACCATTAGGATGGTTCAGTCGTGCGCCTGAATCATGCGATTGAGTCATACGCACGACTGAAGGTTCAGTCGTGCGACCGAGTCAATCTTATGTCTCAATCGTGCGACTGATCCAGTTTCCTAGTTCAGTCGTGCGACTGGTCCATAAGCATGATGTATTCATGCGTATGGTCCATGAGTATGCGCCATTAGCTTGAATACTCATCCGTCTATGTTGAACACATTACCCAATCATTATTGACTTAGAATTATGTACAACAACCTCAAACCTATATAGTAAGTTCATTATATTTTAACACAATATAAATATGAATTATTAAACGTTATACATATCAACCACATATTATATTTCATTGAACCCATTCATTACATATGTGTAAGACATGAAAGACTTTTACATTTAAGCTCAAAACTAGGTACACATGTATCTACACACTTTTTCCCTAAAAATCAGAAAATATTCTAAGTCTTTAGGCGCATGGGCACTATGCAGGCGCATGAGCACTAGGCAGGTGCATAGGGAAAACTTAGACGCATGGGAGATTTTCAGGCGCATGGGCAACACTTAGTCATTTCTGGGCAATTCTAGGCGCATGGGCACTATGCAGGCGCATGAGTGCCTAGGTGCATGAAATCCTGGACGCATGAACACTTAGTAAATTTCAGCCTATTTCTAGGTGCATGGGTACTGTTTGGGCGCATGAGGTTTTGGGCGAATGGGAACACTTAGGCAACTATTTCAGTGGGCGTATGGGCCACTGTTTAGGCACAAGGGCAGTCTATAACACACTTAACATCATAATTCAGTTCCCAATCATCATCTATCATGTTCTAAGCTTAAATCATACATTCTAAGCCTTAGAAACATAATCATAACATCAGTACAACACATTCATTGCCCAAAATCAAATCCCACCTGCAAACACATACACATAAAGCATACGAGTAGAAAACCCATTTTATAAAAAGTTTCATACATGCGTTTCCAACCCCCAAAGCAGTTTAAAACAAGTAAAAAGGGGGTTTTAGAACTCACCTTAACAGCCTTTGGTTATGACTTCTTCAAAATCCGTTTGCAAATTGAGTTCAACCGCCTAGGAAACCCACTAAAAGCACGCCTGAACACACAAAAACACATATAATCATATAACTGAGGCTAAGGCCAGTCAAGGACATCATAGAACCATGAATTCTTACCTTGAATTCGACCTTCTGTTCTGTTCTTCTTCAAACCCGAGCTCTGTTCTTTCGCTCTCTAAAAATATCCGAATGTTGAGTGTGTGTGTAGGCTCAAGGGCGGCCATACCACCTTTATTACCAACTTTTAAACTTTTTGTCCTTTTGGACACTTTTACCCCTCAACTTGGGTTTTATAGCTTTTTTTCTCTTTCTTTCACTTTTATCCTTCCTTTTCTTTCTTATTTTAAAAAATAAATGGGTCTTACAAGTCCACGCCCCTTATTTAGGTTTTGTCCCTGAAACCTGTTAATTCTCAAACAATCGTGGGTAATGTTGTCTCATTTCCTCCTCCGTCTCCGACCTAGACTCAGATTCCTTCCTGTGCTTTCACTGTACACACACAAGAGGAACCACTGTATTCCTTAACCTCTTCTCTTTACGATCGATGATCACCATTGGTTGCTCCACATAATTGAGTTGTTCATCTACCTCAATATCTTCCAGTGGTACAACTATATCCTTATCTGCTAAACACTTTCTCACATGAGATACATGGAATGTCGGGTGAATTCCACTTAACTCATCTGGTAGCTCTAGTCTATAGGCCACCTCTCCTACTCGAGCAATGAGTTGTAAAGGTTCTATGTACCTTAGGCTCAACTTGCCCCTCTTTTTGAACCAGATGATGCCCTTCCAAGGTGAGACTTTCAACGTAACTCTATCACCCACCTGGAATTCAATCGGTCTATGCCTCTTATCAACATACGATTTCTGTCTATCTTCATGAAGGCTTTGATCTTTTCAAGCTTCTCAGTCGTAGCCTCGATCACCTCTATACTCCCCAACTCTTTCTGACCAATATCACCCCAAGAAACGGGTATTCTATATCTCCTACCGTATAACATCTCATAAGGGGGCATACCAATGCTAGCATGATAACTGCTATTATATGAGAACTCAGCTAATGGTAAGTGGTCATCCTAACTGCCTCCAAAATCGATGACGCATGCCCGAAGCATATCTTCAAACGTCTGAATCATCCTCTCCGACTAACCATCCGTCTGAGGATGATAAGCCGTGCTAATATGTAACCTCATCCCCATCGCATTGTGGAATTTTTTCCAAAATTTAGATGTAAATCTGGTGTCACGATCAGACACAATAGACACTAACACACCATGACAAGTTACAATCTCTTTGATGAACATATCCACCAACCTCTCAGATGAATACGTCTCGTGGATCGGCAGGAAGTGAGCACTCTTCGTCAAACGATCAACTATCACCCATATAGCATGATACACTCGCGCGGTACACGGTAGCTTCGTAATAAAGTCCATGGTGATGTGCTCCCACTTCCACTCCGGTATTTCCAAAGGTTGGATCTTTCCATATGGGTTCTGATGCTCGACCTTCACTTGTAAACAAGTAAGCACTTACTCACATACTCCACCACATCACGTTTCATACCCAGCCACCAATAATCTTTCTTAATTTCTTGGTACATCTTCGTAACACCGGGATGAATGGAGTATCGAGTCTTATGATCTTCGTCCATAATCTTGACACGTAGATCCCCAAAATGAGGATCCACATCCGTCCGCACCGGGTCCTAACACCGAGTGTGTTTTCACCCAACTCCACAACCAAACCTCTCATTCTTTCAGAGTTAAGATGATCTTCCTTCAATGCCTCATCTTGAAACTCCTTCACTTACTTCATCACATCAGGGTTCATAATCAACTGGTAAGCCTTCACCCGAATCGGCTCGGGTCTCTTCTTTTGGCTAAGGGAATCCACCACCACATTGGCTTTGCCCGGATGGTAATAGATCTCGCAATCGTAATCCTTTATGAGCTCCAACCATCTCCTCTGCCTCATGTTCAAGTCCTTTTGCTTCAAGAAGCACTTCAAGCTCTTATGGTCAATGAATATGGTGCACTTTGTCCCATACAGGTAGTGCCTCCAAATCTTTATCGCGAATACCACAGCTGGTAGCTCCAAGTCATGAGTTGGATAATTAACCTCATGAACTTTCAACTGTCAAGATGCGTAGGCTATAACCTTTCCTCACTGGATCAAGACACATCCTAACCCCGAGTAAGAAGCATCTAAATAGACCACCAAATCTTCGCTTCCATCGGGTAATGACAAGACAGGAGCTTGAGTCAACCTCGCCTTTAACTCCTCAAACGCCTTCTATTGAGCTTGACCCCATACAAAGTTTACATCCTTACGGGTCAACTTAGTCAACAGAAAAGCTATCTTAGAGAAGTCTTGAATGAATTTTCTATAATAGCCCGTTTAACCCAAGAAACTACGAATCTCCAATGGCGTCTTTGTAGACTTCGACTGCATCACCGCCTCCACCTTTGCCGTGTCCACCATAATCTCTTCAGGATTCACTACATTACCCAAAAACTGAACCTCGTGCAACCAGAATGCATACTTGGAGAACTTAGTATATAGTTTCTCCCTTCTTAACGTCTCCAAAACCTCCTGAATGTGACCGGCATGCTCTTTCTCACTCTTTGAATAAATCAGGATATCATCAATAAACACAATCACTGATTTATTTAACATCGGCCAACACACTCGATTCATTAAATCCATAAAAGCAACTGATGCATTGGTCAAACCAAAAGACATAACGAGAAATTCGTAGTGTCCATAATGCATGCGAAAAGCTGTTTTAGGAATATCCTGCTCCTTCACTTTCAACTGATGATAGCCAGATCGAAGGTCTAACCTCAAGAAACAACTGGTACCCTGGAGCTGATCAAATAGGTCATCAATTCTCGGTAAGGGGTACCGATTCTTCACCGTTAACTTGTTCAGCTTGCGGTAGTCTATGCACATCCTCATACTACAGTCCTTCTTTTTCACGAATAAGACTGGAGCATCCCAAGGAGAGATACTCGGTCTAATGAACCCCTTATCAAGCAGCTCCTGCAATTGCTCCATCAACTCCTTCATCTCATTCGGAGCCAACCGATACGATGCCTTAGCAACAGGTTGGGCACCCGGTATCAAGTCAATCGGGAACTCAATCGCGCAGTCCGGTGGCATACATGGTGTAACATCCGCCATTTTCAAATTATAAACCCAAACCTAAACTTATTTTTAGCTTCCATTATTAAATTATTTAATAATCTCAATGAATCAAATATATTAACTATTCCTTTATTAATAATTCAAATAACTTGTTGTAATTTTTGGATTTATAAATACTTCTTTTCATAAAGTTATAAATTTTTATTAATAATTTTAAAATAAATAACTAAATGGAAAAGTCTTATTAAATATTTATAAAGGAATAAAATGAATTCTAATAAACCTTTAAAGTTTTATTTATTGAAAATAAATAATCAAATTATAAAGTTTACAAGTTTTATAAAAGTTATAAAGATGAACAAATAATTAATTTGATTTATTATCCAAATTGGTTTTATAAAGTCTAGGGTTGAAATGGTAACTTTTAATACATGAAAAAGCTTTATCGCATAAAATGACAATAATAGATATTACAAGGACCTAAGTGTAATTATTTTAAAATCACAACCCAAACCGTTCCCCACCCTCATCGCCCCTGTTTTCTCCGGCCAACCTCCGGCGACCCCTCCAATCTTAAAACGCTCGATTAAAACGCAGTTGAACCACTCTTAAACGTTTGTGCATTGGTTTCGAATCAAACACCTTAATCAATTTGGATTAAATGCTCTTTAAACCATGCTAACTTGAAACCGAAGCATCGAATTGAAGTCGTTACCCGATCGTTATAAAACAGTCTGTAAGGCCCAATTCCCGGACACTTACAACTGTTCAATCATCGCGCATAAAACATATATTTGTATTAACTTACTAAAAACATGCAGCGGAAACATTAAAACAAGCATTTCATTTCATTACAAAAGCTTTTGCAAAATAATACATCGTTATCCAATTACAAATACTTGTTGCATTACATCAAAAAAGCATTATAAAAATGGATGCCATCTCAAAACAAGCCAAGTAGTCGCCCCGTGCTATCCACAGCAACTTACCTGCCAGCTAGAAACACATAAAAGTCAGCGTTGCTGAGTGAGTTCTAGTTTTAAATAAAACATACTTTACTTTCATTCAAAACCAATCATTCTATACTTTTACACATGATCACACATCGTATGTACACATAGATAATATCATTATTATCTTTGTACACATATATAATATCACTATTATCTTCTTTACTGTTCATCACTTTCTTTGTTTATCTCTTTACGGATCAATGTCATCTGCTATATCCTAAACGTATGCACAAAGCAGGTACTGGGCCGAAGATCATAAATGACTGTAACATCTCGTATTTTTTTTGTTAACTAAAAGTTAACTTCGTTTATTTTTTAAGGGTCATTATTGTCAATTATGGAACCCATATGTTAGTTATGCTTATTCTTTGTAGTTGTCATTAATTTTAATTTATAAAAGTTAAAAATAAAGATATTAAATAACATCAATTATAATAATAATAATAGTAATAATAATAATAATAATAATAAATAAATAAAAAATTGTTGTAGTAGCAATAATATTAATTTGTAAAATTACTAGTCTTTGTATTGTTTTAAAACTTAATGGAATTAAGTTAGAACATAAAATGTTAAACAACAAACCATGGGGACCAAAGGTGTAATTAATCAAACCCAAACCCCACCCCCTTTTCTTGCCCGTATTTCCAGCCAAACCCACGGCCAACTCCGGCCAAACTCCGGCGACATCCCAAACGCGCATATAAAAACTGAAAATCAAACCAAAACCGTTCCCAAACGCTTCGTGAAGATGATTCGAATCATTTGCTACCCTTAGTTGGGGTTTAGCGACGGTTACAAGGGCGTTCGAGCTCGAGTAACCGTCGATCATCAAACGTAAACCGTTCGGTAATTAAACTCGAATAATAACCAAATTAAATGAACCTTAATCGAATGTTTAACTAGTTCGAAGCTGGTAACAACCTCAATTTCACCTGAAATCCACACAAACACTCGTTCGATTATCTCTTTCTTCTTCGCGGACCTGCAACTCAACCGAACATCATCTTCCGAGCTTCAATTGATGAAATTCGCAAAGGGCTTTGCATCAAGATCATCACGCGAAGCTTCCCACAAGTTTAATTTGATTATCGTTGAGGTTTGCCTATCCATCAAGACTTCCACGTCCGCAACGTTTCTTCGGGTGTTCAAACACCAATCCAATAACAATTCGGGTAATTAAAACTACCTTTATACTCGATTTCATATGGGGATCAAAAGCCCTAACCTTTCGATCGATTACAATGTTCATATGGGGCTCAATTTGATCGAACATGGTTCTAGGGTTTATATGAGAATTGGGGTTTTCGTTCGCGATGATTCTTAAGTTTTAAAACCGGGTTGTAACCGCGGCTGGATGCCTTGGTTCACTGGTTAAAACGCTCCCATCTCCACCTAGAGGTCCCGGGTTCGAACCCGGGCACCCTCTGTTTTTTTAAAGGTTGTTTTTTAGCCTTTAATTAAGTAAAAAAATTATTTTAAATATAAAAATAACTTTCACAAACTCTCATTTTTTTTAAAAATCATCTAAACCTTTTCTGAAAATTATTCTTGAAAAACTTCTTATAAAAATTATTTACAAACATCTTAACTAAAATATCTTTATAAAAATAGATTTGTACGATAAGTCCAAACTTACTACATTATTGGAACTTTATGCTTTTTCTTGATTAGAAGTTATAATAATAATTATTGAATTCAAATATATTTTTTTATAGCTAATTACGCAAGTTATTTACAAAGGATTTAATTCCTTTAAAATCTTATAATTAGTATCTTTATTTCATCAAATAATCATAAACAAGTGTTTATTGAGTTGTTTTATAAATTTTTCCCCAATTCATATTGGAACCCTAGTGTTGTTATATCGTTAACCATATTATTGACCTAAATCTTATAATATATATATAGGTGCCTTGTGACGTTCATCTTGGAACGACGTTTATTATTATTCTTATTGATCTTCATTATATACTTATTTTAACATGTGAGTTTTCCTTGCCCCATTTTATCTTATTTCACACTACTTTGGGGTGAAACATGATTATCTATACATTGTACACTCATTAACGTTTGAGACTTGTAAGCACATGCAATTCATCTTATTATTATGTCATGGTTATTTGTGTATTGTAAGTGTTTATATGAGATACATAGTTTTGTTTACAATCATTAACTATTGCTAGCCTGGCGACGTCTTAGATCTTTGGCCTGACAAGCCTATTTGGTGCTAAAGTCGATGTATTGCCGACTCCTAGGAGCCGTATGCTTGTGCACTAGGGAACCAAATACACTTAGCCAATCTTTTATACTTGTAATCAAGTCGAGGTTTGATTGTAACGTTATGTGTTCTATAATAACCTATGACATGAATTGCTACTTGTAGACTTTTTCTTATTATGTATGAAAACCTTGGAAACTCACCAACTATTTTTAGTTGACTCTTATTTTTATCATGTTTCAGTCAACCACAAGTTTAAAGTGATCCTTTTGAAGCATGCTATAATCTAGGACTTGGACCTATATAATGAAATAAAAAGTTACATTATATTATGTTATGTTGAACTTATTTCTTGTTTAAGACTTATGATTGTAATTTTTCCATTTCATGACTTATGATAATAATACTTACTATTTAATATAGCGTTATGTGGCTGTGAACAATCTTAACCCTCACATCTCGACGTTTCCGCCGTCAAGGTTGGGGTGTGACAGATTGGTATCAGAGCCCATAACTATAGGGATTTAGTTATTAGTAATAGTGACCTAGACTATAGCTTATGCATGAACCTCATAGGATAATATTTATATTCTTAGAAATATATATATTGTTACATGCTACATAATGCTATACTTTATTTATGTGCAACTGGCGCCTTAGCATAGGTTGCCTTGTAATTGTCTAAACTTTGTTACTTGTCTCCCTAAACTTAACTTTGACTCATTGACTCTCCCCGACAAATGAAACTTCTTAATCTTATTCTCGTCAACACGTGGAATCGTATATTTATGCTTAGGAATTGAATCTTTGGACTTATGTCTAATCTATGTAAATCTCATCATGGTTTTGATTTCATAAACCTAAGAAATTTGTGTGACACATGGACACCTGTATTCTGGATTTCTTGGCAAAAGGCCCTCGGGCTAAGGCAAGCATATCGCATAAATCCTACGGGACTAGTTATGCTTACCTGGGGATTTCTGGGATGAGTGATAAACCATGGTCAACATACACAAATTTCTAAGGCGAGTGGGTCAACTTACCTTGACGTGTCAACGTTTCCAAATTGTAATGCGTTACCAAATGGAATCATTCTATGTGCCTTACAACTTTTTGCCTTATCCTTGTTGAACATTAATCCTTGTTATTCCAATTCTCATATCTAACTCATTTGTATATTCCAGCATGTCTCGTCATCATGGAAAGCGTGGGAGTTCCGATCGTAAGTTAGCCGCCATGATTGCTCGACAAATGGCTGCTGTCATTCCGACCATGGTTGCTGAACTTAATAGCACCTTAATGACCAACGCTAGCAACAATGGAAATGGTCATGGAGAGAATAGCAACAATCAAAACGGGAACAATCAATATGGGAATAATCAAACTTGCACCTTCAAACACTTCAGCTCTTGCAAGCCCACTAGTTTTAGTGGCAAGGAAGGAGCCACTGGTCTTCTTGAGTGGTTCGAAAGTATGGAGAATACCTTTATCAATTGTGAGTGTCCCGATGCACTCAAAGTCCGTTATGCCACTAGCATGTTCCAACAAAGGGCTCTCACCTGGTGGAACAGCGAGAGGAGGAATCGTGGACCTGATGCTATTCTAGCACTTACATAGGAAGAGTTCAAGAACATCGCCATCGCGAAGTTCTGCCGAGAAGCGAACTGCAAAAACTGGAGGAGGAATTTTGGAATTTGAAACAAAACGATGGTGATCATTTGGCCTACTCAACTAGGCATCATGAGTTGAGTATACTGCTGCCCCATATGGTCGACACTGTTCCCCACAACATCGAGAAGTTCATTAAGGATGTACCACCCCAAATTCAAGATGCTGTGGTGGGTAGCCAACCCACAACCTTGGAAGAAGCCATTACTATCACCGCTCAACTCACCGAGAACCATATACGAGCGGGCACCATGTCTGTGAAGGGTGCAAAGAAGGTAGAGAAGAAGGCTACCGAGGTGGTTAAGGAGACTAAAGCTGAACCGTCTTACAACAACAACAACAACAAGAAGCGCAAGTTCACACCGGCGCGTAACTATGCCGTGGCTGCACCCAAACAACCCCAAAGACAACTTGTACCTGCAGCTACACCCGTGGCACAAGTGCCTGGGGCTAGGGCTTATGCTGGTCCTCAGCCGATGTGCAACACGTGTAGGTATCATCATCCAGGGAATCAACCATGCCGCATTTGCACATTATGCGGTAAATATGGTCATTTGGTGGCAACTTGCCACCGTGCACCTAACAATGCCATTGTGGTTACGAACCGTGTTTACTACAACTGTGGGGAACCTGGCCATTTTCGCCCACAATGCCCTCGTCTTGTGGGTAATGTTCCACAAGCCCGAGGACGTGCTTTCAACATCAACGCTAACCAAGCACAAGCAAACAACGATGTGGTGAATGGTACGTTAACTCACCTTTAGCTTTTGTGATCCGATTCATTTCATACCTTACCTGTATCGTTAAATACCTTAAAAATTGAACAGGTATGTTCCTTATTAACAAAACTTATGCATATGTCCTATTTGATTCTGGAGCTGATAAAAGTTTTGTTTCATTAGAGTTTGAACCCATACTTGCTAAGCCACATACGAAACTAGAAAGACCTCTTACTGTTGAAGTTGCCGATGGAGAACCAATCACCGTTGACGTTATCATTCGTGATTGCATCTTAAGTCTTGACGCGCATGATTTTCTTATCGATCTTATCCCTATGAAACTTGGAAGCTTTGACGTCATCATTGGTATGGATTGGTTAGCCAAACACCATGCCGAGATCATTTGTTTCGAGAAGTGCATCCGTATACCGTTACCCACTGGAGATACGTTGAAGGTGTTCGGTGAAAAGTCTTCCAAAGGGCTTAAACTCATGTCTTGCACTCAAGCCCTAAAGTGCTTAAACAAGAAGTATATGGCCTTCTTGGCTTATGTGGTCAACACGAAAGTCAAAGGGAAAGAACTTAAGGATGTCCCTATCGTACGAGACTTTCTTGAAGTATTTCCCGATGACCTTAGTGATTTACCTCCCGTGCGTGAAGTCAAGTTTAAAATTGACTTGATACCAGGAGCAAACCCCGTGGCCAAGTCACCATATCGGCTTGCACCATCGGAAATGCAAGAACTCTCTTGTCAACTGCAAGAGCTGTCCGAGAAAGGCTTCATCCGTCCTAGTTCTTCGCCTTGGGGTGCACCTGTTCTTTTCGTGAAGAAGAAAGATGGATCGTTTCGTATGTGCATCGATTATCGCGAGCTTAACAAACTTACCATCAAGAATCGTTATCCTCTTCCTCGCATCGATGACTTGTTTGATCAACTTCAAGGAGCTGCCATATTCTTGAAAATTGATCTACGTTCTGGATATCATCAATTACGAGTTCATGAGGATGACATCCCAAAGACCGCTTTTCGTACTTGTTATGGACACTATGAGTTTATGGTGATGCCTTTTGGTTTAACCAATGCTCCTGCTGTCTTCATGGATCTCATGAACCGAGTATGCAAGCCTTATCTAGACAAGTTTGTGATCGTCTTTATTGATGACATACTTATCTATTCCAAGTCCAACACCGATCATGAGCTGCATTTGAGATTGGTTCTTGAGTTGTTAAAGAAAGAGCAATTGTACGCAAAGTTCTCGAAGTGTGATTTCTGGCTCGAGGAAGTTCAATTTCTAGGACACGTGGTGAATAGCCAAGGAATTCACGTTGATCCTGCAAAGGTGGAAGCTGTGAAGAATTGGTGTGTTCCTACAACTCCTACCGAAGTTCGTTCTTTTCTTGGTCTTGCTGGTTATTATCGGCGATTCATTGCCAATTTCTCGAGGATCGCGAAACCGCTCACCACTTTGACACAAAAGAATAAACCCTTCGAGTGGGGTTCCGAGCAAGAAGAAGCTTTTGAAGCGTTAAAGCATAAGTTATGCAATGCTCCTATCTTGACCCTACCCGATGGAAACGATGATTCACTGTGTATTGTGACGCATCTAAACAAGGCCTTGGTTGTGTTCTTATGCAACGAGGGAAGGTCATAGCTTACGCATCGAGGCAATTGAAGGTTCACGAGGTGAATTACACAACTCATGATCTCGAGCTTGGTGCTGTTGTATTTGCTTTGAAGATTTGGAGGCACTACCTGTATGGTACGCAATGTATAGTCTACACCGATCACAAAAGCCTTCAACACGTTTTCAATCAAAAAGATCTCAATATGAGACAACGTCGTTGGGTGGAGTTGATTAGTGACTATGATTGTGACATTCGTTACCATCCTGGTAAAGCAAACGTTGTGGCCGATGCACTGAGCCGAAAGATTCACAACAAGATGATCTCATTCCAAGAAATTCGAGATCGACGTCAATGGTTTGACACCTTGGGTGAGTTCGATACTGAAATTAGACTAGATGTCAATGAGACCACCGTACTACTACAAAACCTGAGAATAGATAGTGACATCGAGTCTAGCATCCTGGAGGCTCAACAAATGGTTCAACGAGAAGGGAGAATGAAGGATGAGTTGGAGCATAATCTTCTAACCCAATTGGAAACGAAACCCAATGGGTTGATGTACTTCGCCAATCGTATTTGGGTTCCAAATCGCGATAACATTCGTACCTTTATTATGAACGAAGCTCATCAAACTCGTTATTCTATTCATCCTGGTTCCGATAAGATGTACATGGACCTACGTGGTCAATATTGGTGGCCTGGAATGAAGAAAGACATAGCGACTTATGTAGCTAAGTGCCTCACATGTACGAAAGTTAAAGCCGAACATCAACGTCCAAGTGGATTACTTGAGCAACCCGAGATCCCTATGTGGAAATGGGAACACATATCCATGGACTTCATAACAAAGCTACCCCGAACCTCTCGAGGACATGATAGCATATGGTTGATTGTTGACTGATTGACCAAGTCGGCACATTTCATACCCATACGCGACACTTACAAGACATCAAAGTTAGCTCGTATATACGTCGATGAGATTGTAAGTCGCCATGGGGTACCTCTACACATTATATCCGACCGAGATGCTCGTTTCACTTCACCTTTTTGGTCATCTATGCAAGAACTCTTGGGTACACAATTAGATCTAAGCACGGCTTACCATCCTCAAACTGATGGTCAAACCGAGCGAACGATCCAAACTTTGGAGGACTTGTTACGTCTCTGTGTTCTTGACTTTGGTGGCGATTGGGATACGCACCTACCGCTTGCGGAATTTTCGTATAACAATAGTTACCACTCGAGTATCAAGATGGCACCGTTTGAAGCACTTTATGGTCGAAAATGTCGTTCACCGATCTGTTGGACCGACATTGGTAAAAACTTCATCACTGGTCCTGAACTTATTCAAGAGACGACCGATAAAGTTTCTATTATTCGCAAGAACCTTGAAGTGGCGAGAAGTCGTCAAAAGAGTTATGCTGACAAGCGACGTAAGCCATTAGAATTCCAAGTTGGGGAGATGGTTCTTCTCAAGGTTTCACCGTGGAAAGGTGTGGTTCGTTTTGGAAAGAAGGGCAACTGGCTCCAAGGTTTGTAGGACCTTTCAAAATCCTGAAAAGGATTGGGAAAGTGGCTTATAAACTAGAGTTACCTTCCGACCTTAGTGGAATTCATCCTGTGTTCCACGTCTCAAATTTGAGAAGATGTTGGCTGACGAAAGTCTGTATGTTCCGCTGGAAGACATTCAGATCGACGAGTCATTACATTTTGTCGAGAAACCTGTAGAGATCATGGATCGTATAATGAAGAAGACTAGAACCACAACAACCCCAATGTCAAGGTTCGATGGGAAAATAAACGTGGCGCTGAATTTACTTGGGAACGTGAGGAGCACATGAAGAAGAGATACCCATTCTTATTTGTATAGTTTCATTTCTTTTAATTTCGGGATGAAATTCTTTTAAGTTGGGGAGACTGTAACATCTCGTATTTTTTTGTTAACTAAAAGTTAACTTCGTTTATTTTTTTAAGGGTCATTATTGTCAATTATGGAACCCATATGTTAGTTATGCTTATTCTTTGTAGTTGTCATTAAATTTTAATTTATAAAAGTTAAAAATAAAGACATTAAAGAACATCAATAATAATAATAATAATAATAATAATAATATAATAATAATAATAATAATAATATAATAATAATAAATAAATAAATAAAAAATTGTTGTAGTAGCAATAATATTAATTTGTAAAATTACTAGTCTTTGTATTGTTTTAAAACTTAATGGAATTATGTTAGAACATAAAATGTTAAACAACAACCATGGGGACCAAAGGTGTAATTAATCAAACC
Source organism: Flaveria trinervia (assembly GCA_025506515.1). Taxonomy (NCBI): domain Eukaryota; kingdom Viridiplantae; phylum Streptophyta; class Magnoliopsida; order Asterales; family Asteraceae; genus Flaveria; species Flaveria trinervia. The sequence continues at coordinate 45,020,634 of CM046457.1, forward strand.
CAACCCCACCCTTTTCTTGCCCGTATTTCCGGCCAAACCCACGGCCAACTCCGGCCAAACTCCGGAGACATCCCAAACGCGCATATAAAAACTGAAAATCAAACCAAAACCGTTCCCAAACGCTTCGTGAAGATGATTCGAATCATTTGCTACCCTTAGTTGGGGTTTAGCGACGGTTACAAGGCGTTCGAGCTCGAGTAACCGTCGATCATCAAACGTAAACCGTTCGGTAATTAAACTCGAATAATAACCAAATTAAATGAACCTTAATCGAACGTTTAACTAGTTCGAAGCTGGTAACAACCTCAATTTCACCTGAAATCCACACAAACACTCGGTTCGATTATCTCTTTCTTCGCGGACCTGCAACTCAACCGAACATCATCTTCCGAGCTTCAATTGATGAAATTCGCAAAGGGCTTTGCATCGAGATCATCACGCGAAGCTTCCCACAAGTTTAATTTGATTATCGTTGAGGTTTGCCTATCCATCAAGACTTCCACGTCCGCAACGTTTCTTCGGGTGTTCAAACACCAATCCAATAACAATTCGGGTAATTAAAACTACCTTTATACTCGATTTCATATGGGGATCAAAAGCCCTAACCTTTCGATCGATTACAATGATCATATGGGGCTCAATTTGATCGAACATGGTTCTAGGGTTTATATGAGAATTGGGGTTTTTGTTCGCGATGATTCTTAAGTTTTAAAACCGGGTTGTAACCGCGGCTGGATGCCTTGGTTCACTGGTTAAAACGCTCCCATCTCCACCTAGAGGTCCCGGGTTCGAACCCGGGCACCCTCTGTTTTTTTAAAGGTTGTTTTTTAGCCTTTAATTAAGTAAAAAAAATTATTTTAAATATAAAATAACTTTCACAAACTCTCAATTTTTTTTTATAAAAATCATCTAAACCTTTTCTGAAAATTATTCTTGAAAAACTTTTTATAAAAATTATTTACAAACATCTTAACTAAAATATCTTTATAAAAATAGATTTGTACGATAAGTCCAAACTTACTACATTATTGGAACTTTATGTTTTTCCTTGATTAGAAGTTATAATAATAATTATTGAATTCAATATATTTTTTTATAGCTAATTACGCAAGTTATTTACAAAGGATTTAATTCCTTTAAAATATTATAATTAGTATCTTTATTTCATCAAATGAATCATAAACAAGTGTTTATTGAGTTGTTTTATAAATTTTTCCCCAATTCATATTGGAACCCTAGTGTTGTTATATCGTTAACCATATTATTTACCTAAATCTTATAATATATATATATAGGTGCCTTGTGACGTTCATTTTGGAACGACGTTTATTATTATTCTTATTGATCTTCATTATATACTTATTTTAACATGTGAGTTTTATTTGCCCCATTTTATCTTATTTCACACTACTTTGGGGTGAAACATGATTATCTATACATTGTACACTCATTAACGTTTGAGACTTGTAAGCACATGCAATTCATCTTATTATTATGTCATGGTTATTTGTCTATTGTAAGTGTTTATATGAGATACATAGTTTTGTTTACAATCATTAACTATTGCTAGCCTGGCGACGTCTTAGATCTTTGAACCTGACAAGCCTATTTGGTGCTAAAGTCGATGTATTGCCGACTCCTAGGAGCCGTATGCTTGTGCACTAGGGAACCAAATACACTTAGCCAATCTTTTATACTTGTAATCAAGTCGAGGTTTGATTGTAACGTTATGTGTTCTATAACCTTACTAGCTTATAACCTATGACATGAATTGCTACTTGTAGCCTTTTTCTTATTATGTATGAAAACCTTGGAAACTCACCAACTATTTTTAGTTGACTATTTTTATCATGTTTCAGGTTAACCACAAGTTTAAAGTGATCCTTTTGAAGCATGCTATAATCTAGGACTTGGACCTATATAATGAAATAAAAAGTTACATTATATTATGTTATGTTGAACTTATTTCTTTTTTAAGACTTACGATTGTAATTTTTCCATTTCATGACTTATGATAATAATATTTACTATTTAATATAGCGTTATGTGGCTGTGAACAATATTAACCCTCACATCTCGACGTTTCCGCCGTCAAGGTTGGGGTGTGACAATGACTTCCATAACGCACATAGCCTGACACCAGCACCAGGGCAAGCGACAAAGATCCCAACAATATACTACACCCCAACGTATGCATAAAACGGGTACTGGGCCGAAGATCATAAATGACTTCCATAACGCACATAGCCTGGCACGAGCACCTGGGTGAGTAGACTTAACCCCTGCGTGTATCCTTAAGGGTTAGCAAAACCACACACAGTTGAGCTTACGACATTTTAGAGTCGTTCACCTCTGTACATTTTGCTTGCAATCCTTTTCTTACTTTCTCTTTCATTAATGCATGCATTCTATCATTATGTTTCTCTTTTCATTATCTTTCACTTTACGTTACATAATACTTTATCGTTTCTTTCACAACTATAACACGTAAAGCCACAGGAAAGATAAACATACATAACAGGAACATAAACAAAACCATACAACACATCGCCATACAAGGCACCATCATACATGGAAAACAATAATTCAACATACCAACATGCATAAGCATCAATCATACATCATCATACATCGCCCATCACATCAACTATGACTTCAAAAAGTCAACTTACTTAGCCCCCGGGAACCTCCCAAGTCAAAGCCTACATATCACATTTTCCCCAAAATCAGAAAATAATTCTAAATCTTTAGGCACATGGGCACTATGCAGCGCATGAGCACTATGCGGGCGCATGGGGAACACTTAGGCGCATGGGCAACTTTCAGACGCATTGGCACTATTGAGGCACATGAGCAACACTTAGTCTATTCTGGTAATTCTAGGCGCATGGGCACTATGCAGGCGCATGAGTGCCTAGGTGCATGAGCTATTCGGGCGTATGAACACTTAGTCAAATTTAGCATATTTCTAGGCTCATGGGTACTATTTGGGCTCATGAGGTTTTAGGCGCATGGGACACTTAGACAGTTATTTTCAGTTGGGCGCATGAGCTACTGTTAAGGCGCATAAGCAGTCTTTATCACACTTAAACATCATAATTCGGTCCCCAATCATCACCTATTATGTTCTAATCTTAAATCATACATTCTAAGCCTTAGAAACACATCCATAAGAATATCAAACACATACATAGCCCAAAATCAATCCCCACCTAAAATCACACACATAAATACATACGGGTATAAAACCTAACTTTTATAAAAAGTTCATACATGCATTTCCAGCCCCAAAACAGTTTAAAACAAGTAAAAAGGGGGTTCTAGAACTCACCTTAGCAGCCTTTTCGGGTAAGACTTCCTTGAAACCTGTTTGCTACAAGTTTCACACCTAGAAACCCATCAAAACACACACCCGAACACACATAAATACACATAAGCATACAACCAAGGATAAAGCTAGTTAAGAACACTATAAACACACGAATTCTTACCTTGAATTCGATATTTTTCTTCCTGGTCTTCAAAAACCCGAAAACTTTCTGCTCCTCTTCGCTTTCTCTCTCTATAATGTCTGAAGATTTGTGTGTAGAGAGAGTGATGGGCGGCCATGCCACCTTTATCACCAACTTTGAAAGTTTTAGTCCTTTTTGACAAATTAGGTCCCTCTACTTGGGCTTTATATCTTTTCTTTCTTTTCCTCTACTTTTATTCTTTCTTTCATGACTACAAAACTAAACGGGTGTTACACAGTCTAAATGGGAGTTATAGAATGATGTTACAACCTTTGAATTAACACCCTTAAACTTTCTATAACACCAATTTCATTCGAAATACATATTCACCATAAACGAATATCATCTTCATTCTCGAACATGCAACATAGTCGAACACCACCTTCCAAACATCATAGCTTTCAATTGACCGAGGGTTATCAATCCTAAACCTCTATGGAATCTATGAATGTCATCAATTGAAGCTAGTCATAAGCAAATCTTCGAACTCAAGCTCAAACCGATCGTGTCTTGTTCATCGTCCATTTACTTCGATTCGTTCTTAATCAAGTAAGTTAATCATATACATACATCATATTCACATGGGGAATCAAAGCCTCATGTTTGATTAATTTAACAATATTAATTTGATGTTCAATTGGAATCAAATCGATTCTAGGGTTCTTATGAAATTGGGGGATTTTGTAGTTAATGTTTTTAAACTTTATAATTGAGCTTTTAACGGACATGGAGCTTATAGCCCAGCGGTAACATACGTGAATTACACACATAGGGTCCCGGGTTCGAACCTTGTCACCCGCAGGTTATTTTAATATTAGTTTTTTTTATCATTTTAAATTCCATAATTTCCTAATATATTACTTAATCAATCAAAATTATTATTGTTAATTAAATTTATTCTAGTAGTTATTAATTTAATTTATAAAATTTTTAAACAAATTAATATTCTAATTTTATAGTTTCAAATTTATAAAAATTATGACAAGAGTTATTTAAAAGTTTATCTTTTATTACCTTATAGTGATTTTCTTTAAATCAAATAAGTTATAACTTCTTTAAATCATTGATTATTTAATTTTGATCAAGTCACTAATTAATTAATTATAAAATTAATTTTAAAGGTTTTAAAACTTATGATTTTAAATATAATTACTTCAAAGAATAACAAAGTTTATAAAAACATTATTAATTATTTAATGTAATTTAAATGCAATAAAAACATTATGGTTCAAATTTGGATTATTTTAAAATATTATAAACTTACATGTTAAACAAGTAACTATTCAAATAGTTATTTAAATAAATATTTAAATAGTTAATTATTCATCTATTCATTTAATCATGACTTATCATAAATAGTTAGTAAATTTATTCTCTAAAACTTTTACTTAAATTCTTGAAACATATAAAATAATATAATAACTCGTTATTCTAAATTCTAAGGTTTTGATATTATAAGACCTTTATAAAGATTATTAAAAGGTTTAAAATCTTTATAAAAAGATTTAAATAATTATAAGTTATCTTACAAGTCATTTAAATAAATATTCAATTATCTCTATCAAATTTTAAAAAATTAATTATTAAATTAAATATTTCTTTCCACGCATTATACTTAATCTTTATTATAAAATTAGATTATTGAACCATTCATATTCGTTCTCAATCTTAATTAATTTATTCCATCTTTATCTAACCATAATATAATCGATTGCTTTATTTTATTTTATTAGATTTAGTTATTAAAAACCCCCAAATTCCAATTGAAAGCATAGTTCACGTCTAATTGTTAATTTTATTATTGAACTTAATCTTGAAATTAATACGTTTAGGTAATTGTAAAAGAAATCGTTGGAGCCTTGTCTAAATTCCTATCATCACCATATATATATCTTATGAGTTTTTAAGTGAGTAAATTTATATCCCTTTTTCATATTTTCACACTTTGGGGTGAAACATTTTACCTTATAATCTTTGCACTTGTAAATTCGTTTGATTGTTGTAAACTCTTGGCAATTCACTTATATGTTGTAACACCCAGTTATTCTTTTAAAAGTAGAATAAGAAATGAAGAATAAAAGTAGGAAATGCAATTTAACCCAAGATGAGGGGTTAAAAGTGTCAAAAGGACAAAAGTACAAAAGTTGGTGTAAAGGTGGGCATGGCCGTCCACCCTCACTTCCCATCACCTTTTTCATCGGTTCTAGAGAGGGAGAGAGTAGAAAAACCCTCGGTTTGAAGAAGAAGAGGCTATATTCAAGGTAAGAATTCATGGGTTTTAAGTGTTCATGTTGGGTTTTGTCTCGGTTATGTGCTTATGTGTTTGTGTGTGTGTTCGTGTGTGTGTTTTTGGTGGTTTCTAGGTGCTTGAACTCATTTGCATACGGGTTAGAAGGAAGATACACCCAAAGTTGCACCAGGTGAGTTTCTAGACCCTGGTTTTACTTGTTTTAAACTCTTCTGGGGCTGAAAATGTATTAAAATGATTTTACAATGTTTATGTATGTATACCCGTATGTATTATGCATCTTTGATGATGTTCTTAGGTGTTATTAAGTTGTTCATGCTTAGAATAGCCTTGGTAAGCTTAGAAAAACTAGGCTTGATGTTTTGGTTCAGAAATATCCTAGAAACATGTTGAACAGAAGGTTCATGCGCCTAAATAAGGCCCATGCGCCTGGAAATGCCTTAGAAATGTTTAAGTGTAACTCATGCCCCTAGAATATTAGTCGGACGACTAAGTGTAGGGCCATGCACCCAAATAGTACCCATACGCCCGAATGGCCCATGCGCCTAAGTTTCCATACGCCCGAATAGCCCATGCATCTAAGTGTCCATGCGTCCGAATGGACCACACGCCCGAATAGTGTCCATGCGTCTGAAATAGATCATGCGCCTAAGTGTTGAAATGGTTAAGTATTGGCTGATGTGCCTTCATAGTGACGAAATGCCCAAACAGGGCTCATGCGCCCAAATAGTGTTGGTGCGCCTAACACTTAGAATTTATTACAGAATTTTTGGGAGTCTATGCCTTTAGGGTTTTGACCGAGGTTTGACTAGGGCTTATTAATGCTTATTTCATGCATGATTATGATTGCTTTATGATTGTTCCATATAATATTATTACTATTAATGTGTAACTTTACGTGGTGTGTTTATTATCAAAATGTAAAGTATTACTAATAGTAAAGTGAAAGAGCAATGAAGAAGAGAAGTGAAACTTAATTAAAAAGTTAACAAGTCTTGCAAGTTTATAGGAGGTGCACGACCATGTTCGTTAGCTCAACTGTGATGCGGGTTAGCTACCCTGTTTTGCACACAGGGCCAGTCAGTTGAGATTGGCGGACCTTTGTAGCGTACCCTAGGTGTCTGGGCCAGCCTTGTATACAGTATTTAGAGCCCCTTGTGGGAACAGAGGGCCCATCACCATTTCCCCCGTGCACATAGTTTAGAGTATTGCTCATTGGTCCACATAGACAGTGAAAGATAAAGATAAAAGAATACAGAGTAAACAAGGCATACAGTAAAGAGAAGCAGCATTACCTGATTGTATAGTTAATGCGTGCTGACGTATAAAGAGATGAAGTTTTCATAAAAAGAGTATTTTTATATATATACCTTACAAAAGCATTTTAATTACTTTTAAAACTAGAACTCACTCAGCAACGCTGACTTTTATATATTTTCAGTTGGCAGGTAAACATTGCTGAGGATGGCACGAAGGTGAAGCTACTCGGCAGGAAAAGACTAACATCCATTCATACTTATTTTTGTTGTTTTGTAATGCAATTAAACAATCTTTTGTATTCAGTTGAACAATAGTGTATTGCTCAACAATAGTGTTTTAATGAAATGAATGGTTTTTGTTAAAATAATTCCGCTGCTTAAGCTTGTAATTTATAATGTTTAATGTATTTAATGTTGTGAATGACCAACTATGAGGTCTACGGGAACGGGGCCTTACATATATTGTGGTTAGTTGATCTTTGTAATTACCATGTATTGACGATTATATGTGCAATCATTAACTATTGCTAGCCTGGCGACGTCATAGATCTATGGGCTTGACAAGCCTGCTTGGTTAATCCAAGTACACTTAACTAATCATATAATCTTGTAAATGTGAAATCTTGTAAACTGTCAAGGTTTGATTGTTGCATCTGTCTTACATCCCTAGTTACTTTGGTCACTAACTCATGACATGAATTGTCATCTTTTATATACTTATGTATGAAAACTATGAAAATCTCACCAATATTATGTTGACCTTTATTTTTAACATGTTTTAGGTTTGATACTTGAAGATCCCTTCGTGCTCATATAGGATTTGGACTTAGTTAATTGAAAGTCTTATATTGTTGTTTATGTCTGTTTGCATTGTAATGATTTAATTATCTTGTAATGTTCAATAAAATGATATTTAATATTATTACAACTTATTTAGTTCCATGTGGTATGAAAAATCGTTTCACATTCGTCCGCCTCGATGATTCTGCCGTCGGTCGGGGTGTGACACCTGGTAAGTCTTCGGGAAACACGTCTGGAAAGTCACAGACAGTCGATACATCGAACAATTGTGGTGTTGGTGTATCCATGTCATTTACGTAGGCCAAGTAGGCACTACATCCATGCCTCATGCACTTTCTCGCCACCGCCATCGAAATAACCTTTAGAATCATAGTGACTCGATCACCATAAATCGTCATCAAACTCCCATCAGGCGCTATCAACCGAATCATCTTCTTACGGCACACAATATTCGTCTCATAGCCCGCCAACCAATCCATCCCTAGGACTACGTCAAACCCGCCTAAGGTCATCACGAATGGTTTAACACGAAACTTGTGACCTTCTAATTCTATGTCACAACCCTCTATTATCTCTTATATCCTGGTAGACTTACCTATGATAGTTTCTACATCAAAGGGTGTATCTATACTCCTACTACTAACAAGAAATTTAGCACAGAAAGCAGCAAAAAAAGACTTTTACTAGCACCAGAATCAAATAACACAGAAGCTAGAATTTGGTTTACTAGAAATGTACCTGACGCAACATCAGGGTCCATCCTAGCCTCCTCCTGCATCATCGTGAACCCTCTAGCGCTCGCCCTCTGCCCTTCGGTCTCAGTCATCTTCTTCCCCGCACCAGAACTTTTAGCCCTCGGCTTCTTGCAATCCCTGCTCATGTGGCCCTCCTCACCACACGTATAACACCTCCTTACTCTACAGTTCTTCACCACATGTTCGATTCTTCCATATTGGAAACAGACATTGGATCCCACTCTACATTCCCGGTGTGCTCCCGTCCACACTTAACACACATCCTTGACCCTGCACTAGATGTGACCACACGTTGGTCATCCACCGTGCACCTTTGTTGCTTAGAGCGGCCCCGCCACGTCCAAACCGTTTCCTGTTCCAATTCCGGTCACCACCACCGTTCTTGTTCACCTCAGCCATCACCACCTCGTGTTCGTCATACAACCTTCCCACCAGATCAACCACCAACCTAAACATACTTGGCAGGGCAGCGATCATGTGCCTACGGATATCCACCGGCAAGCCCTGGATGTACCTCTTAATCTTTCGTGACGTATACTGCTAATGTGTCATGGTTCTCGCCTCAAGCTATAGGAACTCTCTCTCAACTGTGTCCATCTCTCGGTGAGGACAGAGCTCCTCGATCACCAGCTTCTTCAACTCCGGCCATCTCATTCTCCCAATCGTCCGACTACCCTCAGCTTGGACAATGTTATCCCACCAACACAGAGCCGAGTCCACAAACGAGTGGGCAACAAACTTCATGATCTGATCCTCTCGGCACTCGCTGATATCCAGTACAGCCTCCATCTCTCTCACCCATCGGTGAGCAATAGCAGTAGTGCCATTACCATCGAAGGTAGGGGGCTTGTATCTTTGGAATGCCCCGTAATTATAGCCTCGTGCCACCTCCTGCATAGGCTCTTCTTCTTCCTCCTCATTATCAAAGAAAACTGTCTCCGTCTCTGGTCGCTCCGTCCTCCCGAGGACCGGTTCCTCTTTCTTCGTTCTCCTTCCGTACAGCTTTTATCACTTTGGTCACCATAGATGGTAAGATTGTCTGCATGACCTACTGCACCTCTTCAACAACAGCCTCCTTCACTAAGGCTCTTAAGTTAGCACTCTCATTGCAAGCCTCTGGATGAGGGGTCTCGGCTCTTCATGAACCACCTCTTCGGCTCTAGGCCTTCCTCTCGTGACCCGTGGTTCAGTCCCATGTCCACCGCGACCTCCACCATACGAAGCTTTTGATGATCTACCACCGGCCATCCTGTAAACACACTATAAGATTCAAACACTAACATTCAAGGGAATAGCTCAGTTTATGTCAAGTATAGTAAGTCCCTAATTATAGTGGCCAGTTGTGATTAGCCACTTACTTACTCTTCATACCCCAAGCATTTCCCATCCTGACTACGTCAGTATCTAAATCTACTAATAACACATAAACCACATAAGATGCACACAGAATGCCGGTTAAACATTAAAGAAAATACCTGATGGCACGCAGCTACTCAGACTGGCATCCCTCCCTTTTCGTCCCATTCTTAGTTTAAGTTTAGGTTTCTTTTGAAAATTTTACCCATTTCACTTAACTTTGGCTCTAATACCCACTTGTAAGGCCCCGTTCCCGGGACGCTCACAGTTGGTCAATCATCGCACATAGAACATATATTTACATTAACATTAATAAAACATTATAACAGAAACATTAAAATAACTTTTCATCTCAATATAAATGCTTTTGCAAGTTAATACAACATTCGTTACAAAACATCATTTGTCCACATTACAATACAAAAACATTAATCAAAAGAATGCCATCCAAAAAGAGCCAAGTAGCCGCCCCGTGCCATCCTCAGCAACTTTTACCTGCCAACTGGAAACACATAAAAGTTAGCGTTGCTAAGTGAGTTCTAGTTTTAAAATAAAATACTTTACTTTCCTTCAAATCGTACTACACTTTCGTACATGATCTCACATCGTACATACACATAGATAATATCATTATTATCGTCATTTACTGTTTATCACATCTTTCTTTATCTCTTTTCGGATCAGTGTCATCAGCTATACCCCAAACGTATGCACAAAGCGGGTACTGGGCCGAAGATCATAAATGACTTCCATAATGCACATATCCTGGCATTAGCACTAGGGTAAGCGATAAAGACCCAACTGTATACTACACCCCAACGTAAGCACAAAGCGGGTACTAGGCCGAAGATCATAAATGACTTCCATAACGCGCATAGCCTAGCACCAGCACTGGGGTGAGTATCCACTAAGAGCATGTACTATACAACTGGTCAGTCATAAAGACTAGACCCCTGTGTGTATCCTTATGGGTTAGCTAAACCACATACAGTTGGGCTTATGACATTTTAGAGTCGTGCACCTCCGTACATTTTGCTTGCAAGCCTTCTTTACTTTCTCTTTCATTAATGCACACATTCTATCATTATGTTTATCTTTTCATTATCTTCCACTTTATGTTACATAATACTTTATCATTTCTTTCACAACTATAACACGTAAAGCCATGGAAAATAAACATACATAACATGGAACATAAACATAACCAAAAAATCATCCCTATACAAGGCATCATCACACATGACATAACAATCATCATACATGCCATAACATAGACCATACATTATCAAAAGTGAACTTACTTTACCCCCCCGGGAACGTCCCAAGTCAAAGCCTACATTTAACTTTTTCCTAAAAATCAAAAAAATATTCATAGTCTGTAGGCGCATGGGCACTATCCAGGTGCATGAGCACTATGTAGGCGCATGAGGAACACTTAGGCGCATGGGAGATTTTCAGGCGCATGGTCACTATTGGGGCGCATGGACAGCATTTAGTCATTTCTGGGAAATTCTAGGCGCATGGGCACTATGCAGGCGCATGAGTGCCTAGGCGGATGGGAATCCTAGGCGCATGAACACTTAGTAAAATTCAGACTATTTCTAGGCGGATGAGTCCTATTTGGGCGTATGAGGTTTTGGGCGCATGAGGTTTTGGGCGCATGGGAACACTTATACAGTTATTTCAGTTGGGCGCATGGGCAATCTATAACACACTTAAACATCATAATTTAGTTCCCGATCATCATTTATCACGTTCTAAGCTTAAATCATACATCCTAAGCCTTAGAAACATAATCATAACATCATCACAACACATACATTGCCCAAAATCAAATCCCACCCGCAAACACACACACATAAAGCATACGGGTAGAAAATCCATTTTTATAAAAAGTTTCATACATGCGTTTCCAGCCCCAAAGCAGTTTAAAACAAGTAAAAAGGGGGTTCTAGAAACTCACTTTAACAACCTTTGGTTATGACTTCTTTAAAACCTGTTTGCAAATTGAGTTCAACCGCCTAGAAACCCACCAAAAACATGCCCGAACACACAAAAACACATATAAGCATATAACCGAGGCTAAGGTCAGTCAAGAACATCATAAAACCATGAATTCTTACCTTGAATTCGACCGTCTGTTCTTGTTTCTCTTCAAACCCGAGCTCTGCTCTTTCTCTCTCTAAAAATATCCGAATTTTGAGTGTGTGTCTCAAGGCGGCCATACCATCTTTATCACCAACTTTTAAACTTTTTGTCCTTTTAGACATTTTTTATCCCTCAACTTGGGTTTTATAGCTTTTCTTTTTTTTCTTTCACTTTTATTCTTCCTTTTCTTTCTTATCTTAAAAAAATAACTAGGTGTTATAAGCATTTAGACTGAAACGTAAAATATAAAATTTTTAAATATGAAAAGTATAGGTGACCAAATTTGAAATTAAAAATTGTTAGGACTATTGTTAAATATGTAAAAGTAGTGGATTAAAATAGAATAGTTAAAGATTAATAAAAAAGATGGGCACAACCCATTTAAACATGTTGTACCACCGATGATGCAAACAAAACTTGCAAATTAGTATTATATAAATAGTTATTTATTAATGTGAAATTGAGTTTGCAACTAACATTTTTGTTTCCACAACGACATATGTCACTGTAACCATCTTTTATTGTGTTTTTTTCATTGCGAGGGTCATGTACACACTTGAGTGTAACAACATGGATCCATATACTTTAACTAAGTTATCGTAACTGTTAACATCAAAGGCGTATCTAAAATTTAATTTTTACTACTTTTGTCATGCTACAATTTTCTACTACATACAGAAACTTTTTAGCTAGTTGGGTCACTAGAATTCCACTAGCATTGTTACTTTATGATTGACATCTACACACTATAATGATGTCATGATTCAACTAATGTTAATAGTTTGAATCAACTTCAAAATCCCCTCATCCTCTAGATGCTTTGGATTACTTATCAATGTATATTGTTAGTTCCTATAATATAAGATGTCATTTGAATGTTGGATGCATGACATAAAAAAATCATACTTGTCACCAAAATCCACCATTGGTTGGCAAAACAACGGCGTACCATTCAAATCACGGTTGAGTTTAATCTTTGTTGTGTTATCTTTTTGTTGGGGTCAATTTTGTAACCTAGAAATTCATCTAGACCAACACATAAAGCAGAAAAAAGTTGATTCTAAACAAAAGAAGAGTAGTTTATCAAATTATATGATAGGAGTAATCATGATTTCACCAATAGGTGATTGAGTTTTCTCCCAATAATTCTTATAATTCTTGCATATTTTGATATTCATCTCGAGATTAATCTTGTGAATTCATATATAAAAATTATATAGTAATTAGTTAAAACAAAACGGTAGGTAGAATGTTTGAATATGCATCTTAGTTGAAGATATAATAAAAGAATTAAAATGGATGCATGCTAATTTTCCAAATTTGTGACTTCTTAGAGTTTGGCCGGCTCACTTGTAGGCATAGCTCATTTTAATATTATTTTAGAAATTGATAGAAGAAAAACAAACTTTAATTAGGTGAGAAACAGTTTTATTGACTAAACTTTCTTTAATTTTTTATAGCAAACTACATTACTATAAATACCAAACTAAACTACATCATGTTTAAGTTTGAATCCAAAACTTTTGTCAAAAAAACAAAACCTCTATAAGTGGGCTAGTCTTACATTATCTTATAGACAAAACTAACTTTGGATAGACAGTCCTTTTTCGCCATGTTTGTCGTGCAGAACAATTTCGAGCTCTTGTTCCTCAAACACTAAGACTGAGATATAACAAGGATCCTAGATGACCTAAAGGATGGTCTCTCACTCAAAAACAATACGGGAAGCAAGTTCTTTTAGTATCAAAATGAGTCTTTGTTGAGTCTCAAGGGTAGTTTGAGAGATGAAACCAGTATTTTTGGTTGTCTACTTGAATTATCACTATATAATTTCGTTTTAAATTTTACTTACAAATATGACCGATAGCATAAATTACAAGAATGGTGCTTTAGGTGCTAGCTAAATATCAATTACTAACTTTAATATACCTCATCTATATTGTATTTACTAGTGGGTGAAATCCACGTGGTGCGGAAGGAGTGTAAATATTTATATGATTGTGTCTTTAGCTAACTCTTTTTTATTGTGCTAACTTTTATTTTCTTTTTTATTTGATCAATATGGGATATCAAACATATATATTACTATTAAAATAAAAAAAATTATAAGTAACAAGTTGTTTATGCCTAACACTTGTACCAAATGCAACAAAATTATTCATATGTGTCTTGAAATGGATTAAAATTACAATGTTGTCCCAAAAGTTGTATTATATAATAGTATGATATAGATAGATAAGATAAACTTAAATATAATTGTCTTGCTTTAAATCTAATTAGGAAATGATGGAGTACACGTATTTAAAGCTTAAAAGGGGTATAATAGGAATAAATCTTATAACATTTCAAATTAAAGCTTCCAACTACTCATATGCTATCTTAAAATTGATGTAAAATTACAAGTCCAACCATAGTTTCTCTATTATGTAAGGCCCCGTTCCCGGGACGTTTACAGCTGGTTGATCATCGCACATAAAACATACATTTTCATTTATCTTACTAAAATATGTAGCAGAAACATTCAAAAATGACATCACATTTCGTTATAAAAACTTTTGCCAAATAATACATGGTCAATTGGTTACAAAATACATTGTTGCATATATCACAAAAGTATTAAATAAATGGATGCCATCCCAAAAGAGCTGAGTAGCCGCCCGTGCCATCCTCAGCAATCATTACCTGCAAACTGGAAACACATAAAAAGTCAGCGTTACTAAGTGAGCTCTAGTTTTATAATAAAACATACTTTACTTTCATTAAAACCATTCTTTACTTTCATGCGATCATACATCGTAGGTACATATAGATAATATCATTATTATCTTCTTTGATCTTTCATGCTTCATTCTTTACTTTTCCTTTCCAACAACCATAAAACTTACCCTTCTGTTCATGGTACTGGACCTAGGCCTATCATAGACCTTCTATAACGGTGCATCGCACCTCGTGGTCACAGTACCTAGGGTAAAGTATAGGTGTACTATGCAATACCTTTCTGTTCATGGATTCTGGACCTAGGCCTATCATAGACCTTCTATAACGGTGCATCGCACCTCGTGGTCACAGTACCTAAGGTATGGATGTAGGTTTACCATTGCCATATGCGATACCTTTCTGTTTATGTTCTGGACCTAGGCCTATGATAGACTTCTATAAAGGTGCATCGCACCTCGTGGTCACAGTACCTAAGGTATGCAACAATAGTTCTATGCAAATGGTCAATCACAAAGAAAGACCCCGATGTGCATACCATGCTTGCAAGACTTTCTTTACTTTCATTACTCGTTAATGAATGCATTCTTACTTTATGTTCCTCTTTTCTTTATCTTTCACTTTACGTTACATAATACTTCATTTTGTTCATTACAAAAGCCACATGAAAGATAAACATACATCATAATAAGGAACATAACATACACATGCATCATTATCATATAGGGCAACATCATACATACATAACATGCATAATCATGCAACATCATCATCATGCCCAACATGCTCTCTAAGGCCTCAACAGTCATCTTATATGAACTTACGGAAATCTATACATCAAAACTTACATCTGCACTTTCCCCCGAAAGTCAGAAGTTAAACTACACTTCTCCTCGGGTGCAACAGCCCTATTCGGGTGTATGGGCACCCTTTAGTCGCATGGCCTCCATGCGACTGAACATCATGCGAATGAACCAATGCGGATGAACACTCATGCGAATGAACACCCAATCGTGCGAATGGACTTATGCGGATGAGCACTTATGCGACTGGACCTCAGTCGTATGACCTCCATGCGACTGGCCCCAATCATGCGAATGGACCATCAATCGTGCGAATGAACCCCAATCGAACCCCATTCGGCCGTATGGCCTCCAATCGCACTTTGGTCGGTCGCCTAGCCGTAGCTGATGCAGAATGCAGTTCCAGCCGAATGCAAACTGCCCTTTTCGACCTCCAAGCTCATCTAAGCCCATTCTAAGCCTAAATCAACCATCCTAGACCTTAGAGATGCATACCACAACACCATTCAAGCACACACAAGCCCGGAAATGAACTCTAAACACATCACACGCAAAACACCCAAATGGGTCAAACACATCACATACAAAAACGAGTTTTCTATGCTTTCCAGCCCCAAAATCGTTTGAAAACAAGTAAAAGTGGGGTCCTAGAACTCAAACAAATGACACCGAGAAGTAGAGCTCCGGTTTGACTCGCTACACGACGATTTTGCCCGCTTGAATCTACCCGAACCAACCTTTTCTCTCTTTTCTCCCTTCTTTCTCTCCTCTCTTTCTTTGTGGCTGAAATGTGTGAGTGTCGAGAGAGTATGGCTGCCCTCTCCCTACAAATATCACCACATTTCCAACTTTCCTTTGTTGGCGAGTTTGGTCCCTCGACTTTGAACTTTATTTCTTTTCTTTTTTCGTCGGCTTCAAAAATAAATAAATAACCGGGTGTTACATATTATAAGTAGTGTGTGTGTATATATATATATGTATATTATATATATATATATATATATATATATATATATATAATATATATATATAAGAAATAAATAAATAATTACAAACGTTTAAGAGTTTAAGAAATTTCAAATTTAAAACATATAGTACAATATGTTAAAGCTACATATATTATTATAGTCTATTTTAAAAACAACTAGTATTTATCCGCGACGCGCGTTGCATATTGAAAAACCAGATTTTTTTCGGGTGTGATTCAACACTAAAAGTGATAACTGAACCACGCAACCGATGATGTTTATCTATAATAAAGATTGGCTCAGAACCAATAGCAGGGGGCGGTTGCAAACCAAAAATGGTTGCCAAGCCGAGACAACTAACACTAGCTTCGATGAATCATCATAGCCATAAATTATCACTGGGTTGTTGTGATGGCAAATCCCACAATATATTTGTCTAGTATCAAAAGAACATAAAGTTCTCTATTCCTTTCCACCCTTTATTATGCAAAACGTCAAAAACCAAACTTGTGTAGCGAGTGTCTAAAGTGTATAAACATCTCTATTCCTTTCCACTCCATTTTAAATATACAGGGCAAAAGGTGATAACCTTTTGGCTCAGACATGGTCACCATCAGTGGCTGCAGTCCATCAAAGCATGGCTGCCACTCCATGACAACAACATGTATTTTATCTGATCATCATAGCCAACAAACTTTAATCACACATAAACCAGAGATAACATGTGCCCCAAAATAACCAAAGCCATTGGCCGATTGCAACCATATATCTTCGACAGCTTTAACGTCGGTAGGTCACACCAATTTCATGAAACGACGTCTCAAATGACCTTAGAGTCATCATCATCCACAAACCAAGAGCAACATCTAAGATCTAAGTTTTAGGTCAACACGAATATTCATCAAGTTAAAAGCTAGAACATGAAAGGTGTGTAAGAAATGAAAGCCAAAAACACTATTATTGACCAGCTAACCATCACAGACCCAACATAACACTATCAACCAAGCATCATGATGTGAGCAACAAATCATCACCACTAAGACAATAGGGGCTATTGTGCAGAAGGAACACATGATGGGAACATGATAAGAGAAATAGAAAACACAACAAGCACCACGGTCGGCGGCCGGCGCCGATTTGTCGCACCTAGGGCACAAAAAGCAGCGGAGGAAATGGGAAAACCATCCACGCACCCGACATCGACGTAGGTGGCGGGAAGAATAGAGACTACAACCGCCTTATAGCGATGTGGGCGTCGCTAAAAAAGGTCGTTAACCAGCAAAGGTGACAGAAATCAGTCAAGCCAAGAACCCCAATGCATCCACACGATGATAGTCGACCACTCCATCGCATGCACCAGACGCCGGCGTCGGATTTTGGGCAAGCCGAAAAGGTAACCACCTCCATGGCGGGAAGCCCTAAAACCCCTTTCACAAATTATGTTGAAACCCACAACCCACGAAAGTAAAATTCTGTTATAAAGGTACATGGAGGGGGCAAGATGCTAAACACCAAACTTGTGTGGCTAATATCTAAAGTGCATAAACATCTCTATTTTGTTCCACTCTTTTTTAAATATATAGGGTAATGAGGATGAATAGTAATGCACAAGAGTTTCAAGCAATATGGTACAGTTGTGTGTTACTCATGATTAAGTAATTGCTCAGTGATTTTAACAGAACGCAACCACTGCTTGAACTACAATATTACCCTGGATTGTGAATTAGTAGGCCGGTCAATGCATGCTAACGTCAACCGAATCTTACACTTTCTGCTTCCTTCTCACCCATTAGCAATTCAAGGAACAAGTATTAAAGAAATTGAGAGAGTAATTTACCCTTCATCACCGCTACCTAACATGGCCACCCACACCACCGAAGGCACCAAGAACCACATAATAACGTTAGCATCATCATTGGAGCCGCCACTAGACGATGGCTAAGATTATTCCAACTATGACAAGTTATAACCTATTAAAATCAAAACCATTTTGTTGAAATCGATAGGAGCTTTGGTGAAATTTAAAACTAGGGGGGTTGTGGATGTTTCTTGACACCCATGTCATCGTCGCCATCCATAGAGAGCGATCAGCTAGAGGCCATTGCCAACACATACACACTCTCTCTCTCTCTCTCTCTATCTCTCTCATCTGCTTAATTGAATCTCTCAACCAAGGAGATGGAGATTGTAACATCATGTATTTTGGTTAACTAAAAGTTAACTTCGTTAAATTCTTGTAAGGGCCATTGTGGGTATTTATAAAACTTATGGGTTATCTATTTTTTCTTAGTTGTCATAAAATTTTAAATTATGAATTATTAAGTAAAATATTAAACTGTAACAATAATAATATAATAAAGTAATATAATAGTAATAATAATAAGTCATAATAATAAATAATAATAATACTAAAATAATAGTAATAATACTAATAATAATATCCTTTAATAAAATTACTAACTTAGAAATTTTAAAAACAAAAAATAATTATTAGGGGGTTAGTTGTCACTTTAAAACTTAAATGGAAGTTTTGGGTAAAATAATAGAGATTTAAACCTACATGGACCACTTGTGTAAATCTTTAAATCAACCGCCTTTCCTTTCCCCTTTGACCCCGTTTTTCCGGCCCATAGTTCCAGCCACCTCCGGCGAGCCCCAACCCACCGTCAACCTTCAATATCACCCCCAAATCGTTTCATTTTCACATAACCTTTTGAACTTAAACATACCATTTATATTGCATAACAAGCCGTTTACAACCTCAAACAATCAAATACTGTGTCATTAAAATTCTAACCGTTCGAGCATTATCCTAATATACTCTATTTAAACTAACCTAAAAACCATCTAAGTGTTCCTAAACTTCACAACTCTCAATTTCACCTTAACAAACTCAACATCGAATTCGAATCATCACCTCCATAGTAGCAACTTGCACCTTACTCGAACTACCTTCCAAGCAGCATAAAGGAACATTGACAAGGCTTGTCCCATCTCAAGACCATTAGAGCTTCCTGTGCAACAAATTTGTCTATCATCATCATGTGAACAACATCAAGCTCGACGTGGTCTGGCTTTGTTCCTACCTGTTCTTACCACTCTAATCTTCAATTCGGTAATTTATGTTGGACCAAAGACCAATGAGCCTATCAGAAAAAACCTTTATTCCCACAGACGTCACACCAACGCTAAGACACAGGCGAGACAGTCTGAGACACAAGTGCTGAAGACAAATTCTGAAGACACAAGTTCTGAAGACAAAGTCTGAAGACAAAGAGTCTGAAGAAAGTCTGAAGACACAAGTGCTGAAGACAAAGCTGAAGACAAGTGCTGAAGACAAAGTCTGAAGACACAAGTGCTGAAGACAAAGTCTGAAGACACAAGTGCTGAAGACAAAGTCTGAAGACAAGTGCTGAAGACAAAGTCTGAAGACACAAGTGCTGAAGACAAAGTCTGAAGACACAATGCTGAAGACAAGTCTGAAGACAAGTGCTGAAGACAAGTCTGAAGACACAAGTGCTGAAGACAAAGCTGAAGACAAAGTCTGAAGACAAGTACTGAAGACAGTCTGAAGACAAGTGCTGAAGACAAGTACTGAAGACCAGTATCAGACGTTGTCACAACAGCTGAAGAGGTCTTCTTCAGTAGTTGTGACGTTTTCTTTCAGTAGTTTTATATTTTCCCTTTTCAGTTTTCAGTAGTTTAGTTTCAGTAGTTTAGCATCAGTAGTTTTATATTTTGTGCTTAGCACTCTCTGATATGTTCTCAGTAGTTGTGAACATTTCAGTAGTTTGTTAAGTGTTAGTTATTTTTGTAATAAATCTGCCAGATGTCACTATCCCGTGATATCAGCAGTGATTGCACTCTATATAAGGAGTGTCAACCTAATTGTAATCGTGAATGATTGAGCAGAAACATTTGATATAATTGAAACATTCCTTTTCACAGAAATATATTCTCTCGTTACAACCGTATTTGTTCTTAATGCATACGAATATCAAATTCTTGCTATAATTTGTCTAATTCTTGATCTTATTCCGCTGCGTTACACTCTAATCCATCAAACTTGAGATCACTGATCCTGTCAAATGGTATCAGAGCAGGTTAATCATTGATCGATCTAATAATTGATCATTGAAACTGCTATCCAAGATCCAAGTTTGATTGAATTAGCATTTTTGCAAGAAACGGTTATAGAGATTGAATTTTCTGTGTTTTTGGCCATTCATCCTGAGATTTATTCTTGGTTTTCATTGAGTCTGTTGTGGTCTGTGTAAAATCTTTTAAAAGCTTGAATTAAATTGTATTTGGACCTAAAATGACTACTCCTTCCAATGATCCTCACATACTGGTTCCTCAACCAAGCCTCCAATGCTGGTTAGGAGTGAGTATAACATATGGCAACGACGAATGCTCCATCACCTGTCTGTTAACAGCTCAGGTTGTTGGACATCAGTGGTACATGGTCCACACAAGCCTATGGTGAATAACCCGGAAACCAATCAAATGGTTCCGAAGAGGAGGGAGCAATACTCAGATGAGGATAAGAAATTGTTTGAGATTGATGCAAAAGCCCATGGAATTCTGGCCATGGCACTGCCCAATGAAATCTATTCTGGGCTAATGCATTATGAAACTGCCCATGACCTCTGGAATGCCTTGAAAGAACAATTTGGAGGAACAGATGAGGTCTTGGCAAATAATAGAGAAATCCTTGCCCAACAATATGAGACATTCTCTCATAGGAAGGGTGAGACACTGACTCAACAGTTTGAGCGGTTCTCTTGTTTGATCTCTGAATTAAAAATGGTCAAACATGAGTACACCAATAGCCAGATGAATAACAGATTTCTCAGATCACTGCCTGAGAGATGGGACACATATACTATTGTCCTACGCTCCAGTGCAAATTTGGACAAACTATCTCTCACCCAACTCCATGGAAATTGCTCACATTTGAGAGAGAGATAGAACAGAAAACGAAAACTGTCATCATCTGGAAAGCTCACTGATGACTTTGTACCAGGAAACACTGCCTTGGTAAGTCATGAGTCAGAGTATGCAGGATCAGAATGCCACTATGATGAGCATATTGATTTCACCTCAAACAATTCTAATCATGCCTTTGTGAGTGTTGATTGTCATTCTGGTAATAATAGTGACAATCTATGCTTTATCATGGATGATTTGAAGGGCATTGCTGATGATGATTTAGAAGAGATGGATATTTTGAGCCAAATGGCCTTGATCAATATCAGATCTCAGAAATTCTACAAGAGAACTGGCAGGAAATTTCCTGGACTCTCTGACAAAACCAAAGTCGGTTTTGACAAGAGCAAGTTGAAGTGTCACAAATGCCACAGGCTTGGACACTTTGCAAGAGAGTGTAGATCAACTGGATCTAACACCTCTGCACCCTTTTTGACTTTTCCAAATAACAATTCACAATCCAAAGGGCAACATTCTGCTGGTTCTAGTCATTCATCACACCCTCAATCTCCTGCATATTTTGTTCCTCAGGGTCAAATGCCATATCCTTATCCCCGCTATTATATGCCACAGTCAAATCAAGTTCAAGCTCCTATAGTACCACAACCTCATGCACTACCAGAACCTCAACCATCTCCATCTCAATCACAACCTCATCACAGCTTCTTCACACCTGGAGTCGTTGACTGGAGTAGCTTACCTGATAACTTGTCTGGTCACACTGAGCAATACTATGCTGGTGCTAGTCAACATGGTGGTGAACACCCTTTTGGAAATCTTGCTCTCATGGCCCTGGAGTCTACTGAGGGTTCCTGCTCAAATGCATCATCTTCACAGGTAACTCAGGTATCTTCAGAGGCTAAAGCCAAGTTATGTTCTGAATCATGCATAGCTGCCTTTGTCTCTATTAGAGAGGCAAATGTAGCATTAATAAATCAAAAACTTGAGTTTGAGAAAACCATTTCCAAAAGAAAAGCTGAGTATGAGTCTGCTCTTAACAGTAAAAGTGATGAGATTTATAAGCTTAAATGCCAATTAAATGATGAAAAGGCCAAGCTAGAGGTTATTCTGGAAGACCACAGGAGTCTCAAAGAAAAACTTGCAGTGACCCAAGTTGAGTGTGACCGCTGGGTCTCATCATGCAAGGGATTTGAAATGCTTCTTAGCAAGCAAACTGCTTCAAATGTGAAGTTTGGTATTGGTTACAACCATACTGCTCCACCAACAGACTTTACTCCTAACTCCATAGTTAAGTCTGAAAGTGAAAGCAATCTCCAAACCACATTATCGTGTGAATCATTCTCCAATGATAATCTAAGATCAGAGAATGAAACCAGTGTTAAGATCTCAGCAAATAAATTGACTGATGGTCTAACTACTGAGACTCATATGAAGCTGAGTACTTCAGATGTTGTTCCTCAATGTACCCAAGTACTGAAAGAGACCCAACATCTGAAAAGCATTTCAAATCAGTTGAAATACAAGGACTAACAACTGCTGAGGAATCCATCAAACGGTCTATTAGGACGGATGGAAAACAGTTGAATTACCAGTCTTCAGCTGTTACCCTTTAGTACTGATAGGAGGAAAGTACTGAAGATCACACCTTCAGTAGTTTCCACTTCAGCAGTAGAGATGTCCAAGATGAAGAATAAACCATGTGAAATTTGTGGTAAATTCAATCATCTATCTGATGAATGTTGGTACAAAAAGGGTTTAAAACTCCAAAGGGATGAGCTCATTAAACTAGAAATAAATAAAATGAAAACTGAGTTTGAGACCAAGTTTGTACCACAATCATCTCAACCTGATAAACCCAAGGCCTTACCCAAATCCACTAAGAATGCGGTTTATCAGAAGACAGCTGATATTGTTCCTCATGATAAACATAAGACTAAGTCTGTGAAATCTAAGAAGGAGGAAATGGTGGGTCACAGGAACTCATCAAAAACAAGCTCTGGAGTGTCAAATGAACTGAAAGCTCGAGCTTCAAATCAGACACAGCTTGTTATGATGGTTCAGCATCTTTGGGGAGAGTTAACCAACTTGAAGCCCTGTGATCAAACCACTGAAAAGGAATTCCAGGTCCAAATCTATTTCAGCACCATCTCCATCTTCATCAGCTGTTAATCATGAGAAACCAGCTATGGTTAAATCTGTTGATAAAGTCAGTCCCAAAACCAAAAAGGTTTGGGTCTCCAAAGCTAACTAGTTTCTTATGATTTTGCAGGGTTCTTCAGCATGCCAAAGAAGCATCTGGTATGTGGACAGTGGAGGATCCATGCACATGACTGGGAGCAGCTCTCTTCTTCATGATTACTCTCAAGGAAAGAAGGGATTTGTCTCATTTGGAAATGATGCTAAAGGTTACATCATTGGAAAGGGATTTGTGTCTAATGGAGATATTAGATTTGATGATGTCAACCATGTGGAGAATCTCAAATACAATCTGTTGAGTGTCAGTCAGATGTGTGACAAGGACATGTTGCTCTTTTCACAAGCCAGAACTGTAGGATTCTGTCTTCCAAGGTTCTGAGCCTGATTGACAAAGTACTGGATGATAATACTCTCCTGAAGGCCAACAGGATAGGAAGAGTATATGCCTTGGATTTGTCAAAGAAAATTGAGTTAAAAGGCCATCCATGCTTGTTCTCCAAGGCCTCTCTCCAAGAATCTAAACTGTGGCATAGAAGGCTGGGTCATGTTAATCTCAAAACATGAATCAGCTGATCCACAAGAGTTTAGTGAGAGGTCTTCCAATAAAGGAGTTCAATTGTGATGAAATCTGCACTGCATGCTTAAAAGGGAAACAACATAAAGTTTCATTCCCACCCATAGAAGAATCCAAGTCTAATGCCTGCTTACAACTACTGCACATGGATCTTTTTGGTCCTGTGAAGGTAATGAGTATGGCAAAGAAGAAATACTGTCTGGTAATTGTGGATGATTACTCTAGATATGTATGGACTTTCTTCTTGCATTCAAAGGATGAGGCTGCTCAGTCCATTATGAACTTTGTGTTACACGTTGAGAAGCAGTATTCCCTACCAGTTAAGTGTGTGAGGAGTGACAATGGTACTGAATTCAGAACCACACTCTTGATGAGTTTTACTTGTCAAAGGGAATCAAGAGGCAGTATAGCATCCCAAGGACTCCAGAGCAAAATGGAGTAGTGGAGAGAAAGAACAGGACCCTCATTGAAGCTGCAAGGTCCATGTTGGCTGATTCTGGTCTGCCACTGACCTTTTGGGCTGAAGCTGTCAATACAGCCTGCTATGTACAGAATAGAGCCTTAGTAAATCAGAGGTTGATGAAAACTCCTTATGAAGTTTTACATCATTTAGCCCCTTTGATTTCATTCTTTAGAGCATTTGGGTGTCCCTGTTACATTCTCAACACAAAGGATCAACTCCAAAAGTTTGATTCTAAGGTGGATGCAGGGTATTTTGTTGGGTATTCATCCACTTGCAAGGCTTACAGAGTATTCAACTGTCGGACAAAGATAGTTGAAGAAACCTTGCATGTGAAGTTCAATGAATCCCCTAAGGATACAATTCCACAAAACCCTGTGGAGTTGTTTGATCTGGACATTCTGCAATATGTTCCTTATCAACCGCCTGCTGTTGCAGATCATATGAATCCATCATCTTCTGTAGCTAGTCATCCATCTGGTGTTACTGATGATGATGATGATATCAGTAATCACCTTTTCAAGTTTAGTGATCAACTGCCTGATTCAGCTAGACCTGATGTTCCTGTAGCTCCAGTAGCACAATCCACAACAAATGCTGATGAGATTTCTACAACTTCAACTTCCTTTGAATTACCATCTACTGATTGGTTTCAAGGAAATGCTTCACCATCACCATCTGTTGCTGCTGAGCCTGCTAAAAACACTTGCACAGATCTTATTGTGTACCAAGATCTGAAGAATCACCCTATGTCTCAAATCATTGGTGATATCAATGCTGGCGTGTCAACAAGAAGTCAATTGTCAAATTTCTGCTTCTATGCTCTCTTCATTAGTCAGCAAGAGCCAAAGAACTATCACATTGCTTTAAGGGACAATGGATGGGTTGAAGCCATGCAGCTTGAGCTTCTTCAGTTCAAGAAACAGCAAGTGTGGGAACTGGTTCCTCTACCTCCAGGTAAGTGTGCAATAGGCACTAAATGGGTGTTTAGGAACAAAACTGATGAAAATGGGCTTATTGTTAAGAACAAGGCCAGACTGGTTGTACAGGGGTTTTCACAAGAGGAAGGTATTGATTATAATGAAACCTTTGCCCCTGTAGCCAGACTGGAAGCAATTCGATTGTTTTTAGCTTATGCTGCTTATCACAACCTTAAAGTTTTTCAAATGGATGTCAAAAGTGCATTTTTGTATGGGAAAATTAAAGAAGAGGTTTATGTATGTCAACCACCAGGTTTTGAGGACAATAAACATCCTAATTGGGTGTATAAGCTTGATAAGGCTCTCTATGGGTTGAAACAAGCTCCTAGAGCCTGGTATGAGACATTATCAAACTTTCTTCTGGAAAATAATTTCACTAGAGGCTCCATAGATAAGACTTTATTCATTAAGAAAGCTGGGCAGCATAATCTACTTGTTCAAATTTATGTAGATGATATTATTTTTGCATCCTCTGATCCACAGTTGTGTGATGCCTTTACAAAGTTGATGCAACAGAAGTTTGAAATGAGTGCCATGGGAGAATTACAGTTCTTTCTGGGTTTGCAAATCAAACAAAAGGCTGATGGAATTTTCATTCATCAGTCCAAATACACAAAGATCTTTTGGAAAAGTTTGATTTACAAAACTGTAAGCCCTGTTCTACTCCCATGTGCAACACCACACAACTGGATACAGATCAGAAAGAAAGTGGTTGATGAAACACTTTACAGATGTATGATTGGGTCCTTGATGTACTTAACAGCTTCTAGACCAGATATTATGTTTGCTACATGTGTTTGTGCTAGATTTCAGGCTGCACCTAAGGAGTCTCATTTGATTGCAGTCAAGAGGATCTTTAGATATCTGCAAGGCACTCCATCTCTAGGTTTATGGTATTCTACTAGACATTCTGGTAAATTAGTTGCTTTTTCTGACAGTGACTATGCAGGGTGTAAGTTGACAAGAAAGTCCACTTCTGGAGGATGCCAATTCTTAGGCAACTGCTTGATTTCTTGGCAGAGTAGAAGCAGACCTCAGTTGCTACATCAACTGCTGAAGCAGAGTACATTGCTGCTGCAAGCTGTACATCTCAGGTACTCTGGCTTCAAAACCAATTATTGGATTATGGCATAACAGAGACTAAGACCCCATTGTTAATGGACAGCTCTTCAGCTCTTTGTATTGTCAAGAATCCTGTCCAGCACTCTAGGACTAAACATATTGAAATCAGACACCATTTTATTAGAGATTGTTTTGAAAAAGGTCTGATTGATCCAAATTTGTTCCTAGTGCTGATGAGCTTGCAGACATTTTCACTAAGCCCTTGGATAGCACAACTTTCCAAAACCTAGTGCTAAGGCTTGGTATGCTGCAGCTAGAATAAGTGACAACTACTGATGATCTCAGCTCACAAGTACTGATGATCATTAGTTTATTATTGTCATATATAAGTACTGAAGTTATCCTCCCTTCAGAAGTTTTTAAAACTACTGGAGCTTAAGTAACTTCTCAGTACTCAAGTACTTTATTTGTTAAAACAGCTGATGTAGTTACAACAGCTGATGTAGTCACAAGCTGATGTAGCTACAACTACTGATGTCAGAAATGCAGATAAGTACTGATGACCAATGAAACGTCTGAAACTCAGATCTAAGTCTGATGAGTAAGTGTGGAGGTCAGACTGAAACAGCTGAAAAGCTATGAATTGACGAAAACAGCTGATGAGAAATTTCTCTTCAGTCGTTTATACAACTACTGTTTCATTAAAACAACTGAAGCCAAAACTATGTCTTCAGTAGTTTACAACTACTGAAGACTAACACCAAGTCTTCAGCTGTTTACAACAACTGATGACAAAACCACTGTCTTCAGTAGTTTCACAACTACTGATGACAAACACCAAGTCCTCAGTTTACATCATTTGAAGTCAAAACCAAGACCTTCAGTAGTTTCACAACTACTGATGGTTAACACCAAGACTTCAGCTGTTTCAACGTCTGATGGTCAAAACCAAGTCTTCAGTTGTTTTATAACAACTGATGACAACACCACCACTGTCAGTCGTTTTAAACCTCTGAAGGTTAATACCACGTCATCAGTAGTTTCAAACAGCTGATGACCACACCAAAACCTTCAGTAGTTTTCTTTCAGCCTTTTCCTATCCCAACCCTATAAATACCTGTCTTCTTCTCAAACGTTCCATTAGCCGTTCTTCTGACCTTCATACTTTCAAAAATGGCAACCATGAGCCTAAAACCACGACACAACTGCGTTGCATACCTTACCAAGTCGGCTTTCTGGAACAAATTTGATAATGCCATTGACCTAATGGTGGATTCCCCATATCGCACAGCCTTTCTCTTGAATCCGACCATCTACCCTGAATCTCTCAGTCAATTCTGGTCAATGTTTTTGTTCATACTGATGAGTCTACTGGCCAAATCTCTGTTCGGTCCCTCGTCAACCAGAAACCAGTGGTTGTTACAGCCGACATCATTCGTCAGGCATTACACTTACATGACTCCACCACTGTGACTGAATACCCAAAGGGCACAATGGATATGTCCTTTATCAATAATGGGTATGAAGGTGATCTTCGGGCTACAACTATTCTGAAGAAACATTTCCATGATGCTGAAAAACTTATCTTTCACATGGTAAATGTATGCTTAGCTTCAAAGACATCCTCTTGGGATCAAATGTCATCCCAATGGCAACAGGTATTGTATTCTATTCTAGAACACCAACCGCTAAATTTCTCTGAAATCGTGTTTCTAGAAATAAAGAACTTGGCTCAGAAACCTGCGGCAAACCGCTGGCTATTATATCCCAGGTTTCTGATGGCCATTATTTTAAATGAATTAAAATCTGATGGCCTTGTTGGCCTTGGAGTCCCTGCACCAGCTGTTTTGGCTGAGGTATACTCCAGGCACAACTCAGACCTCACTCTCAAAGAAGCTGCCCGAATGCTAAAACCCAAGCAGAGGGAACCCACAGCTTCCACCACCAGATCCAGAGTCCCCACCAAACCAAAAACCAAACGCCCCAAAACAGCTATTCAGGGAGATGAGTCCCCTGAAGATGCTCCTGTACCACCAAGGCAGGATATACTTGCTGGTTTAAACCCCCCAGCAGTATCAGAGACTCTACCAGCTAACACCGCACAGGCATCCTCTCAAAAGGATCCTGATGCAACCTTATCAGGGGCAACCACATCGCTGAGACCTCTCTCACTTGAGGAGGTTATCATTGAAGAGCATTCCTCTCCCCGAATGCAATCTGTTTCTATCTCCTCTCCCCAAGCAAATGCCCCCAAAGTCCAACCATTATAATTGCAAACGTGCTGACTCAGCTGCATGCCTCTCCTCCTCCCCAACAAACACCAACAAAGGGGAGAACAACAATTGAGGAAGAGGATCAACATGCTTCTGACAACCCACAGCACCAGGGTTTAACTGTTCTATCTCCTGGTGTGGATATGCAGATACGAACATCTGGTGAGGCTGCCACCTCTTCTGAATCAGCACATGATCAGACTGAGGCTGGTAACATAGCTAAGACCTCACCAGAGGCAACAGCTGATGAAGGACATCGTCCTGAGGCTGGAAGTCCCCAGTTCCAAGAAAAAGGGGCACATGCTAAAACTGGTCTACACCCGGTGCATGTACATCCTGCTACAAGCAGGAGGTCAGGTGATTCAACATCTGCTGATGATGACCTAGGCTTTTTCTATGATGTTCTAGCCCACAACACCATCCTGGAGGCTGAGGTAAGCAGACTACAAGAACTGCTTGCCAAGAAGTCTCAGGATGTAAGTCCATCTGCCCCCACTAACCCACAGATGGCACCTTCATTCGAAGGTCCCCCAAACACTTCACCCTCTCACTTCACTGAGCCTCCAGCCTCTGCCTTTGGCACTATCTCTCAGGGACAGAACCCCCCTGAGCAGATGGTTGCTGCATTCCAACAATCCTTACCTCTCATCACTCCCATCATCAATGACATTGTTCATAAAGCCATTGATGAGAGGATCTCCTCAAGTCTACAACCACTCATTGATGATGCTGTGCACAAGAAACTTTCTGCGGTACAAACCCCTGCAACCAATGCATCCAAAAAGGGGGAGAGTACAGCAGTGAAAGAAAAGAAAAGAAAAAGAACTGAGGATGAGAAGGCACAAGAGAAAACCAAGGAGTTGGAGAAGGAAAAGGAACAACAACTGATCACTTACAAAAGAAAGAAAAGTGCTGGTGATCAAAAGAATGCTGAAGAAAAATCCTTGGAGGAGCTGATAAAAGATGCAGATGAAGCACACAGCCGATCCATGGACAAAATCATTGAGCAACTCTTCAAGCAAGACTTTGATACAGCCAAACTAGACAGTGAGATCAGGAGGTTGGAAGTAAATGAAATCCAAAACAGATGGGCTGGGTACAGTGTGCTGGAGAAAGAGAGATTGGAGATCATGATTCGATTCATAGCCAAATATTTAGGAAGATCACTGATGGAGATTCGTTCATGGACCAGAGACAGCATTCTGGCTATAGCCACCAGAATCTGTTTGTCTGAGCAATTTCATAAGGGGATAATTATTGAAGCACTTGATGAGGCTGGAGCTGGAAAAGGCTTGAAATGGCAAAACTCACAAAAGCCAAACTTACAACCAAAATGCTTGAACAACCTTCCCAATCACCCACTCAAAAACAGCCTACCCCTCAAATCTCCAAACCAATCTCAAAACTCAAATCCAAACATCCTCAACCCTCAAAACCAATTCCTTTACCACAAAAACCACCCAACCATCATCCAGTGATGCACCTAGAAGGAGGAGAAGGGTGCTGAGGATAGAAGAAGATGAAGAAGAAGATGATGAAGATGATAGTCTGCCACTCTCTGCTGTTCTAAGGGTACCAGAACCCAGGAGTCAACTCATGATCACACCTGACTCACAAAGGGAAATGGTTAGAGTCAAAATAGAAGATGAAGAACAGCAGAAGCAGCACGATGAGCAACTACTGAAGATGGTTGACAAGGAATTTCCCCAGTCATCATCTATACAAGCCATGAAAGGGCATGCTCAGAGGCTGTACACTCTCAGACACACATTTCAGTATCAAAAAGAGAGTGAGAGTATGGCCAGACCCCAAGGTGAGCTCTAGAATACACAAAAGATCCATTCCACATAGATACAATGGCCAGGTTAGAAAAACAATAGACTCTACAATCATGTTGGCCATTGTAGTCTCACCTTGGGAAATACTCGATGAATTCAAGAAGGCTCATCAATCAAAAATGACCCCTCAAGCCTTACTGGAAAACAAGATGATCAAAAAGGGTTATTATAAAAAGCTTGAAGACATTAAGAAGAATGAGCTCCAGTTACTCCTTGAGGGCACCCATCCTGATGAATTTGTCTATAGGGAGATAACTACTGTGGAGTTGAAGAATGGCAGGACTGTAAAGTACCTATCTGAGTACTATGGTCCAGAGTTCTTCTTTGAAGGAGGAGTAGAAGAACTCTCCAAGGAGGAACAGGTTGTTCTCCTTGAGGCCTATGTTCGTGAGTCTTACAGACTCGTAAATGGGAAGTAGGTTTCATGGTTGGGATCACAACTCTATGTCCAGATTCCCCAAACAGAGTTCCCCTCCATACTTAGCCAAACACATGATTAGAAACCTCTTCCTGGCCTGTGCTGATCCGATTCTCTGAAGCTGATCAAGAGAAGTCTTTGCCAACAATAAGTGGGACCTCAATAAAGTTAAAGGTTTTGGCTGCATTGGTTCAGGGGGAGTTTGTTGGACCAAAAGAACCAATGAGCCGGATCAGAAAACCTTTAAGTCCCACAGACGTCACAACACTGCTGAAGACACAAGTGCTGAAGACAAAGTCTGAAGACACAAGTGCTGAAGACAAAGTCTGAAGACACAAGTGCTGAAGACAAAGTCTGAAGACAAATGCTGAAGAAAGTCTGAAGACACAAGTGCTGAAGACAAGTCTGAAGACAAGTGCTGAAGACAAAGTCTGAAGACACAAGTGCTGAAGACAAAGTCTGAGACACAGTGCTGAAGACAAAGTCTGAAGACAACAAGTGCTGAAGACAAAGTCTGAAGACACAAGTGCTGAAGACAAAGTCTGAAGACACAAGTGCTGAAGACAAAGTCTGAAGACAAGTTCTGAAGACAAGTCTAAGACACAAGTGCTGAAGACACAGTGCTGAAGACAAGTCTGAAGACCAGTATGAAGACTTCGAAGACAAGGCTAGAAGTAGTGAAGACCAAGTATCAGACGTTGTCACAACAGCTAAGAGGTCTTCTTCAGTATTGGACGGTTTCTTTCAGTATTTTATATTTTCCTTTTCAGTAGTTTAGTTTCAGTAGTTTAGCATCAGTAGTTTTATTTTGTGCTTAGCACTCTCTGATATGTTCTCAGTAGTTGTGAACATTTCAGTAGTTTGTTAAGTGTTAGTTATTTTTAATAAATCTGCCAGATGTCACTATCCCGTGATATCAGCAGTGATTGCACTCTATATAAGGAGTGTCAACCTAATTGTAATCTGTGAATGATTGAGCAGAAACATTTGATATAATTGAAACATTCCTTTTCACAGAAATATATTCTCTCGTTACAACCGTATTTGTTCTTAATGCATACGAATATCAAATTCTTGCTATAATTTGTCTAATTCTTGATCTTATTCCGCTGCGTTACACTCTAATCCATCAAACTTGAGATCACTGATTGTCCTGTCATTTAACATCTGTACAATACTTGAAATTACATCAGGAATCAAGCCTCATGTTCATTCCTGTATCATTGTCAAATTGGATTGTCATTTGGATCACAATCGTTCTAGGTTCATGTGATTTTGGTGTTCTTTTATACTGTGCTTTTATAATTTTAGAACCAGGAGTTACCCGGCTTTCGGCCCTGATCTATTGGTCACACACACACTTCACCACCCGCGTTCCCGGGTTCGAACCCGTGCACCCTTAACTAGTGTTTATGCGTTTGCAGCCTTGAAAAAAATATATTAAAAATTGCTAAAAATGATAAAAATCGTTTTTTATAAACTTTTTTTATTGTAAAAGATATTTAATTATTTTCTTTCTTTAATTCATCTCTTTAACATCTTAAATACTTTTATATAACATAGTCCTAACAAATGTTATAATTATTTTTTTAATATATATAGATATATATATATATATTTATATATATGATAATTAATATATATATATATATATATATATATATATATATATATATATATATATATATATATAATAGAAATATATATATATATAATAAACTTTAAATGGTTGAAATCAATTAAATATTTTGGGCATTACGTTATCCCTAATTATAGATTAATTATGTTAATCAATAACTTTAGTTACATTTTATCATTTATTTGAAAAACATTAAAATAAGATCACGTAAGTTTCTTTTCATTGTATTAAAATATATTTTATGATTTTTGATAACCAACTTTATTTATTTATAAAAATACCCCCAAATTCCTATCGAAACCCTAGTTCGCGTTAAACGTTATCTTATTAGTAAACCTAAACTTGTAAAATATATTTAGGTATCTTGTGAAGGATTGCGTTGGAACGTTTTATTATTTCTTAATAATCTGTATTATATACTTATCTGCCATGTGAGTATGTTACCCCCTTTTTTATTTTTACACTTTGGGTGAAACATGTTACCTTATAACTTTTGCACTTGTAAACTCGTTTGATTGTTTTGTAACACTTGGACCATTCACTCTTTTGTCGTGGTTAGTTGAACATTAGTAATTACCATGTATTGACTATTATATGTGCAATTATTACTATTTCTAGCCTGGAGACGTTATAGATCTATGGGTCTGACAAGCCTGCTTGATTAATCCAAGTACACTTAGCTAATTGTATAACCTTGTAAACATGAAATCTTGTAAACTGTCAAGGTTTAATTGTTACATCTGTCACACATCCCTATTTACTTTGCTCACTAACTCATGACATGAATTGCCATCTTTTATATATATGTATGAAAACTATGGAAATCTCACCAACGTTATGTTGACATTTTATTTTTAACATATTTCAAGAAACACACAAGTTTGAATGTCCTCTTTGAAGCTTATTCACATCTAGGAATGGACCTAGTTAAATAAATGAGTTGTCTTGAATTATTTCATGTTACGTTATGTTGATTTCTTATTTGAGACTTTGGTTTTGTTTTACTTTTAAACCTATGGTTATAATATTTGAAATAAATAATAGTGTTTTGTGGTGGTGAACATCTTAATCCTCACATCTCGACGATTCCGCTGTTAAGGTTGGGGTGTGACAGATTGGTATAAGAGCCTACTATAGGATTTAGGTTATTAGAAATGGTGACCTAGAATATAGTTTATGCATGAACCTTATAGAATAATATTTATATTCATGTAAATATATATATGGTTTGCATGCTACATAATGCTATGCCTTCTTATGTGCAACTTGATACTTAGCATAGGATTGCCTTGTAAATGCTTATACATTGTTACTTGTCTCCCCTAGACTTATTCTTGATTCTTTAATTCTCCATGTGGGTTTGTACGTGTTATATCTATGGTTTAAATCTTTAGACTTTATGTCTAATCTATACAAATCTCAACAAGGTTTTGATTCCATAAACCTAAGGAATATTGTATGACACATAGACACCTGTATTCGGGATTTCCTGCCAAAAAGCCTTCAAGCTAAGGTAAGCATTTCTCATAAATCCTACGGGACTAGTTATGCTTACCTGGGGATTTCTGGGATGAGTGATAACTATGGTTAACATACTAAGGCAAATGGGTCAATTTACCTTGACGTGTCAATGTTTCCAAATGGTAACGCGTTACCAAATGGAACCATTCCGTGTGCCTTGCCACTCTTGACTTATTCTTATTTAGATTAATATCCTTTGTTATCCTCATTTCCGTGTCTTGGAGTTTGAGCTTATGCTCTCTAAGCCGCGTGTTAACCTAGAAAAATCCTTTACGGTCGAAGTCGCCGAGGAAAATCAATCGTTGTTGACGTCATAATACGCAATTGTACCTAGAGTCTTAACGAACACTAGTTCTCCATCGACCTTATTCCTATGCAACTAGGAAGCTTTGATGTTATTATCGGCATGGATTGGTTAGCCAAGAAACACACAAAAATTCTATACTTCGAGAAGTGCATTCGAATTTCCTTACCGTCGGGTGATACCTTGAAAGTATTTGGGGAGAAATCATCCCAAGGACTCAAACTTATATCCTACATTAAGGCCCGAAAGTGGTTAAGTAAGAACTATGTAGCTTTCATGGCTTATGTAGTTAACACAAAAGCCAAGGGCCAAAAACCGAAAGATATTCCTGTCATGCGAGATTTTCCCAAGGTGTTTCTCGAGGATCTTAAGGGGTTACCTCCCGTACGAGAAGTTGAGTTCAAAATCGACTTGATCCCTTGTGCAAACCTTGTGGCTAAATCACCTTATCGTCTTGCAGTGTCTGAATACAAGAACTAGCTAGATAACTACAAGAGTTGATCGATAAGGGTTTCATTCTTCCTAGCTCCTCACCATGGGGTGCACCTGTGTTGTCGTGAAAAAGAAAGATGGTTCTTTCCGTATGTGTATCGACTACTGGGAACTCAACAAGCTCACCATCAAGAACCGATACCCTCTTCCTCGAATCGATGATCTCTTCGATCAACTTCAAGGAGCTACCCAATTCTCAAAGATCGATCTACATTCTGGGTATCATCAATTACGTGTCCATGATGACGATATTCCAAAAACCGCTTTCCGTACTCGATATGGACATTACGAGTTCATGGTATGCCTTTTGGTTTAACCAATGCACTTGTTGTGTTCATTGATCTCATGAATCGAGTATGTAACCGTATTTGGATAAATTTGTGATTGTGTTCATCAATGATATTCTCATCTATTCCAAGACAAAATCAATCACGAGATTCACTTGCGACAATTTCTCAATAAAGAAGGAGCAACTATTACATCAAGTTTTCCAAGTGTGAGTTCTAGCTGGAAGAAGTTTAATTCCTAGGTCATGTGGTGAATAGCCAAGGAATTCATGTTGACCCTGCTAAAATAGAAGCCATGAAAAACTAATGCGTTCCTACAACCCCAACCTAGGTTTGTTCTTTTCTGGGCTTAGCGGGTATTACCGTAGATTCATTACAAACATTTCAAGATTGCTAACCCCTAGTGATGCTAACCCAAAAGAACCGACTTTTTGAATGGGGACCCAAACAAGAAGAGGCTTTCGAGACATTAAAACACAAGTTGTGTAATGCTCCTATTCTAACGACGACTTTACCATGTACTATGATGCCTCTAATCAAGGCCTTGGTTGCGTTCTCATGCAACGAGGAAAAGTCATAGCATACGCGTTGTAGACAATGAAGGTTCATGAAGTGAACTACATAACCCATGATCTTGAACTTGGTGCTATGTTTTTCGCTTTGAAGATCTGACGATAGTATCTTTGTTGGATCAAGAAGAAGGCTGGTGCAACCAAAACCAATTCACTTAGACAATTTTCGTACTACATGCAAGGGCTTCTGAAGCTTAGCATGGAACTTCCGAAGGTTGTAGAGTTATTTCGAAGAAAGAGTGAAAGATAAACTTCTGAAGACAGAACTCTACTTCCAAAGCAAAGAGCATGCTTCCGAAGATCAAGTCTTAGAAGAAAAGCCTAAAGACTACTTCCGAAGTATGATGAAAAGAAGAAGTCTCCAAGCCTTGGAAGAAGTAGCCTCTTCCGAAGTATAAGTGGCTTCGGAAGTACTTACTCTTCCGAAGCCATTTAACCTTCGGAAGAAACTACTATGAACTAGTGGACACAAGTATGGTCTTTGACACTCCGCTGCGGACCTCTGATACTGCATGCTTCTTCCTAAAGAGCCATGTAGTTGACCATACTTTATTCCACTGTTCACCTTTTTATGCTAGTAGAAGTTACCAACTTTAGTTGGTGACAAAAGGTAAGTCAGGGACATGTCCTGACTACCAACTCTCAGATAGGACTTTATCCGAGATACCTTAAACTATAGTCTTGTAGTATAGACTTTAGCTATAGGATCCCACTGGTATCAAATTATATCCGGCTGTAGGTAGTATTATATATAGGTTCTCTTTGTGTAACTCATTCCACACTACTTGTAAGAGTCTTGTATTATTAAGTTGAGAAGCAATATATAAAAGTACCTTGAAAATTACTTCTTGTGTTCTATATTACTTTCTATATTATGATCAATTCTTACTATTCTATCTTTACCCGAGTGTTGTTCTAGCTGAGTTTGAGAGAAAACAAGTGTTAAGTGACCAATATCGATCTGCAATTGTAACAGAGCACTCAGGCTCTTGATTGTGTGATCTAACCATCCAAATCAACTTGTTTTTCACTCCTCCTTACAACCCACTCACTCAAAATGGCCCTTAACAAGTCCAAGGTAGTGATGGGAACCATGACAAAGGCTCATATCATTACTCCTGAAAATTTCAGGTCTTGGAGCAGGAGAATGGAAGGCTTTATCAGACACCAAGATAGCAAGATGTGGAACTCCATTGTCAATGGCGTGTATAAGCCAAAGGTGGCATCACTTGGTGGAAACGGTGCCATGATAGAAAAGGCTGTTGAGGACTATTCTGATGAAGACAGAAAGAAGATGGACATCGACAGCAATGCTATGACCATTCTCATGACTGCAATACCGAACTCCATTATGGTGGGGTTCGAGCATTGCAAGACTGCCAAAGAATTGTTTGATGCACTTGCTCAGATGTACTCAAGCTCCAATGACTCGAAGAAGGACTCGCTGAAGCAGCAGTTTGAGAACTTCACTCTTATTGCTGAGAGACTCTCAGCCAGCAGTACTTTAGGTACATGGATCTTATCTCTTCTCTTCAATCTATGAAGATCACTCCCAAACTTAGAGATCTTACTAGAAAGTTCATGAGTGCTCTTCCAAATAAGTGGACATTCTACTGTGTCTCTATCAAGAGGACATAGAACTTGAACACTCTCACCATGACTGAACTCTATGGCATCCTCGATAGATATCGCCTAGAGATGGAGAGTAAGAAGGGCCACCAAACAAGCAGAACCATGAGTCTTCCTGCTAGCAACGCTTTAATGGTTGCTGAAGGCTCATTACCCCCACAACCTTGCATTACCTGACCTACCAGTAGCCATCCTGCTCCCTGGACCATACATCACTTTCCTTGAGACTTTAAGGTCTCAACAGGCTCAACACAACTCCTTTCAGGAAAGTTGTGCCTTTGTCTCAGGAAGTGGACACTCTGGTGATTTTCAATACTTCTTTGCAGAGAATGCAAGGCTCCCAAGACCATCGGGAGAACCCCACAGGCCTCCACACATCCCTCAACCTCAAGCCCACTGAGAAGTCAACTGAAATGTGACATCCGTCACCTTAAGGTCCGTTAAACACATAATTAACCATAGAATTCTTTCTTATTTATTCTTCCTCTTCTTCATGAACTCCTGTTTTAAGAAATCATGTTTGCCTTATTACCCTTGTGCCTGTACTTCCTCCGTGAAAGTGTGCTAAGCCTAAACCTTTTATAAATTTCATCACCATTATCACCAAATATATCATTTTTAATTATAACCATTGTCATTAATAAAACCATTTTAAGCCATCAATTACCATTAAACACACTTTTAACATTAATATAACAAACACGCTTAAAGTCGTTTTCAACCGAAACAAACTTTGGAAACTCGGGGGCTAAGTGCAAGGACTAAAATTGACATTTTGTGAACTTGGGATGGGTATAAAAACCCCATTCCCAGTCATCTCCTTCATCTTCTTCACTTTCTTATTCTTCTTCACCTATCTTCTTCACTTTTACACAAAAAAACGCTCCATTTGTCTTGTTTTCTTCTTCGTCTAGGCTTCATCTTCAACCTAGTCTACTCCATCCTTGCAGGTAGACGACCTTGGTTGTCCGTTTCTTGCTCATTTTACTGCTGTCCATTTCTAGGGTTTCAGGTGTTCGGGTCAACTCGAACACGAGAGGTCGTGTGGGTGCGTGTGGTGTCTTTCTGTGTGTGCTTCTTGTTTGTGTGTGGTTGTTGTATGATTCTGGAAGTCCTTGTTGTGTAAGAGCCATGCTCAGGGCAGCTGAAGGCTGCTCTGCACTTCAGCAGTCGCGAAACTGCAGTTCAGGCGACTGGGTCTATCATGCGACTGAGTCGTGCGACTGGGTGAGTCGTGCGACTGAGTCATGCGACTGGGTCATTCGGGCGACTGAGTCGTGCGACTGAGCCGTGCGATCGAGTGTTGTGTGCGGTTGAGTCAATGCGAATGAATGTGTTGTGCGATTGAGTCAATGCGATGAATATGATGTGCGATTGAGTCCTACGACCGAATGAATGCATGCGACTGTGCGTGTATCGCATGACTGAAGGCCAATCGTACGAATGAAGGTTCAGTCATATGAATGAAGCTGATTCGTACGGATGAAGGTTGATTCGTGCGTATAGAGGTTAAGTCGTGCGATTGGGTGTTGTGTGGTACGACTGAATGCCAGTCAAACGAATGAAGGTTCATCGTGCCAATGAAGCTGATTAGTACGATTGAAGGTTGATTCGTACGAATGGAGTGTTGAGTCGAGCATCTGATCCTGTTGTGTGACTGATGATGCGTGTATGTGTGAATTCCCTTCCTAAATGTCTTGTGATGATAAGGTAACATCAGTAAAAGTGTCATTGCTTGACCACAAAGATTAAAGTCAACGCTATCAACGTGCACATACTATTTCAATTTAAATCAACCTAACATTTTACAATTATCAACAACCCATTTAGGACTACAAATATTTAACAAGTACTATCTTTTATAACAATGGGATCTTTATACCGATGCCATTAGCAATGACGACTACTCTTAGTACTTGGATCTACATAAGATCTGATACTTGTGTCCGCTTGTGTGTGTGCTACCCATGACCGAACCGATACAACCTGAACCGACCAAACATTATTATATGCTTTATACATATAATCTATGCTAAACATTAACTGTCAAATAGGTGTTTGACTGTTCATTGCATACAACCGTTGGGAACTTGATCATTTATACCTACCACTTAACAAGTGAGTTTCGTGGCCCCTTTTTATGCTTATACTACTTTACAAACATTTATAAACATGGGGGAAAAGTATGCTCACCCATTTTCATGCTGTACAACACACATACAATTTACATACTTGGAATCAACGTGCTACTGTTTTGTGAGTACTTATATGATACATGCTTGAGTCTGCTTTGTGGTTCTTTCTTACAACCATTTAATTCCAGTGTCAGAACCGACGGATAGGTATCAGTAGTACTACTTGGGTTGACACCCCCACCATCGTATTGGTATACTAGTTAGTACTAACAGATGCCAGGAACGGGCCTTGGGTGAATACATTCCGACAAGATTCTTTGTGTACGTCATTAGGTTTGGTTGTAAAGCTCTTGTCATGTAATTTTGCTTACTTATAACTGTATGCACGGTATTCTGCAACAACTTTATACAGCATCAATACTTATTTACATTTAAACCTGCGAGCTCACCAACAATTTTGTTGACCATTTGAGCATATCTTTTCAGGTGATCACGCTAACTGAAGATCTAGGTGTGCAGCCTTAGTGGAGACCCTAGGATGCATTTTGTGGCTAAACTTGGTCTTTTGAAAACAATTGTTGTATCTGTTTCAAACAACATTATACTTTGTAACTTGTTCCTGGGTTGTGGGAATTGCATACAATGTTATTATCTATGTTTATGAGATCTTATATCATGTTTATGCTTATGGCTATGTTGTCGTGAATACTGACTAAACACGACACAAGTCCCCTTGTTGTCGGGTGTCGTCATGACACGCTTGTCCTCATTATTTTTATTGTATCTCTATCGCTTACCATGTGTTATGATGATTCTCGTCTCACCTAATCATCAACATCAACTGCTGCAGTGATCCATACCCTTTTCGAGACACCTGCTAGTGAAGGTGCTTCTCAACCTCTCTCTAGCTAGAGCTCAGAAGCGACATCAAGCAATGAAGGACAAAGCTCTCTCCACCCTGAGTCACAAAGGTTTGTGAGTGACAAAAGGAAAAGTAAGATGACATCTGAGGACATTGAGGAGGAGGAGAGAGAGAGGAAAAAGAAGCTGAGGGAAGAAAGTTCCTCTTCTGAGTCGGCTAGACTCATGGAGTCTGCTATCAGGGCTGCCCCCAGACTAGATACTCAGAATGATGAGTTAAGGGCATTCAGGATAAACTACCTACAGACAAGGAACTATGACATAGACAATACCATTTCTCTCCCTTTGGAGGAACTGATTGAACTGGTTGAGTTGGAAAGGTCAAAGGAGAAGAAAGAGGCAGAAGATACAGAGCTACTAGTAATCAAAGAAGACAGAAGAAAGAAAAGATTGTACAAGCATGTGCCTACTCTCTCCCTAGTTCAAGAAAGTCTTGCATATGAGGATGTGGTTCAATAAGAACCTCAGGTAGATAAACAAGAAGATAGGATCAAGATGATCAACTACTTGAGTGCCACAGGCCTCTATCAGGCAGATCACTTCTTCCCTTATCCTATGACTATGTCGAGTTTGAGTATCTCAAACAACTTGAACTTGAGGTAGTCAAGGAAATAAAGACAACCAAAAGAAAGCTAAGGGAAGAAGCTACTAAGTCAAGAGCCATCATCCAGAAGAGTATGAAGAAGTCTATAGACAGGCAGAGGATGATGAGCTTCTTGAAGCTGTATGGATTCTCTGGAAGGAGACTTGGCCCCATGTCTCTATCCACTATGGATTAGCATATCAGGGTGATGAAGCAGAAGATAAGGAGTGGAGAGCTAATTGACTTAAACTCCCATCCAATTCAAGCTCCACCTGAAGTGAGGTTAAGGTTGAACAACCAGAGACAATACAACCTGGACCTCTTGCTGAATCTCAACAAGCTTCATCTTCTGATCCATAGTAGGGTCAACCTCCCTCTCCTTCTGAACCTATGAGAGAGGAAGACCCAATTGAGAAAGACAATGAAGATCAATAAGGTTTGTAGGCCAGTCTTCTCAGTAAAAGTGATAAAGAGAAAGAAATGGATGGCTTCAAAGCAAAAGCCATAGAAGAAGAAGACTGCATCCTTTTCTGAACCTCAGGATGAGTCAGAACATCCTATGGATGGGCAGCCAGAGGATGCTCCATCATCTCCCATTTCAATAGCTCCTCTAGCATTAGAAAGACCCATCCTGTCCTGGACATACACTACAAATCCAGAGAGGTGGCATGTCAAAATGGCATTGAGAATGTCTATGCATGGCAAGACATGTTCAATCTGCCTTTGCATGATCTCCTTGACATGAGAAGACACTTTGATAGTCTGAAGGATCCTAATCAACTTATGAAGAGAGGGCTGGTCATTATCCTGATGAGGATTGTTGATATCTGAAGTCTTAAAGGTGTTTTGGTAGCATCAACCTAGGGGGAGTTTGTAGAGATTATATGAAGAGGCTGAAGCAACCAAACACTCAAAGTCTTTCTGCATGCATGCTGCACAAGTACTGAAGAAGAATGCTTTGGAAGTTTCCCACAAGCAACAAAAATATTCTACGTGTGAAATCTTCCGAAGCGAAGACCAATATCTTCTGAAGCTTCAGAGACAAAGTCTTTTGAAGCTCAACTCTTGAAGACAGATTTCTTCCGAAGACTTTTAACAACATGCTTTATCTAATGTACTTTTCCATAAGCTGGACCCCTTTCCACTGCAACTATGTAAAGTCACCAACTAACATGAGTTGGTGAAAAGGTCCATGCTTTTGGTCACTGTACATTGAGGTCTTGAATCAGTAAACTTTCTACTTCATGTACTTTATCCTTTTTGTAATAGATTAGGATGTGAGCTATGGCATGTCATAGTCATAAAGTCAAAAAGGCAATCTGCCTTTTTGACTCTACAATTGATTTTGTGTTGTGTCTAGTCAATTGTATCCAGCTGGCCTTCAAAGTATGGCTGGTTGTAGGATGTAGTATGAGTATCTCATGTTCTTGTAACTTTCTTTTATGCTTTGTAACACTTGTAATAGAACATTGAGAAAGTAATATACTGCAATCTTGAAAACCATCTCCTTGTGTATCTTGCCCTTTTGTTCTGTCTCTTAATTACTTGTGTTCTTAGTGTCTTTACTTGTGGTTAATCCAGTTCACTATTTGATTAAGTTAAGTTACTCTCCTCTTTGTGTTGTTGTGTTGTAAGTGACCACCCTTCAACGGTCTTGCATATATATTACATACCATAAAGGTAATGTCTCCAAATAACCACAACACCAAGTTCAAGATCATGTGTCGTGTAATTCACCTCATGGACTTTCAATTATCTCGATGCATATGTTATGACCTTTCCCCATTGCATGAGAACACAACCAAGGCCTTGATGTATCACAATATATAGTGAAATCATCGTTTCCATCGGGAAGGGTCAAGATAGGAGCATTACACAACTTGTGCTTTAATGCTTCAAAGGCTTCCTCTTATTTGGACCCCCACTCGAATGGTTTATTCTTTTGAGTCAAGGAAGTAAGCGACTTCTTGATTCTATAGAAGTTGGTATGAAACGTCGATAATAGCCAACAGACCAAGGAAAGAACGAACTTCAGTTGGAGTTGTAGGAACACACCAATTTTCACAGCATCCAACTTTGCAGGGTCAACGTGAATTCCTTGGCTAATCACCACGTGTCCCAGAAATTGGACATCCTCAAGCCAAAATTCCCACTTTGAGAACTTCATGAATATTTTTTTCTTCAATAGCTCAAGAAGTTGTCGCAAGTGAAGTTCATGATCGGTTTCGGACATGGAATAGAGAAGTATGTCATCAATGAAGACAATCATAAACTTGTCTAGATATGGCTTGCATACTCAATTCATGAGATCCATAAAGACAACAGGAGCATTTGTTAAACCAAAAGGCATAACCATGAACTCATAGTGTCCATAACGAGTATGGAACACAGTCTTTGGGATATCATCATCATGAACTCACAGTTGATGATAGTCAGAACGTATGTCAATCTTTGAGAAAATAGCAGCTCCTTGAAGTTGGTCAAAAAGATCATCGATACGATACAAAGGGTAGCAGTTCTTGATGGTAAGTTTGTTAAGCACACGATAATCAATGCACATACGAAATGATCCATCTTTCTTCTTCACGAACAAAACAAGTGCACCCAAGGAGAAAAGCTAGGACGGATAAAACCCTTGTCGGACAGTTCTTGAAGTTGACAAGCTAGCTCTTGCATTTCCGATGGTGCAAGTCGATATGGTGACTTGGCCATGGGGGTTCGATCCTGGAATTAGATCGATCTAAAACTAGACTTCACACACGGGAGGTAAGCCACTAAGGTCATTGGAAAACACTTTAGGAAAATCTCGTACAATCGGGACATCCTTAAGATCTTTCCCTTTGACTTTCGTGTTGACCAGGTAGGCCAAGAAAGCCATATAATTCATGCTTAGACATTTTCGAGCTTGAGTACAAGACATGAGTTTGAGTCCCTTGGAGGATTTTTCACCGAATACTTTCAATGTATCCCCTA
The DNA here is from genome assembly GCA_025506515.1 of Flaveria trinervia. Lineage (NCBI taxonomy): Eukaryota > Viridiplantae > Streptophyta > Magnoliopsida > Asterales > Asteraceae > Flaveria > Flaveria trinervia. The sequence goes on from CM046457.1 coordinate 45,065,006, forward strand.
AAGGCCAAGGAATTCGAATACATTTCTCGAAGCAAATAATGTCCACATGATGCTTGGCTAACCAATCCATGCCAATGATAACGTCAAAGCTTCCAAGCTTCATAGGAATAAGGTCAATAAAGAAATCATATTCATTTAGACTCAAGGTGCAATCACGAATGACAACATCAACGGTGATAGGTTCTCCACCGACGACTTCAACGGTAAGAGGTCTTTCTAATTTCATATGTGGCTTAGCAAGTACAGGCTTAAATTCTAATAAGACAAAACTCTTATCGACTCAGAATCAAACAAAACATAGGCATAATAATTATTAATAAGAAAAATACATGTTCAGTTTTAAAGACATTTAACGATACAAGTAAAACAGTAAAAGAACTTAGATCATAAGAGTTGGGGTTTGATTTGACATACCATTCACCACATCATTGTTTGCTTGTGCTTGGTTTGCATTGATGTTGAAAGAACGTCCTCGAGCTTGTGGAACATTACCCGCAAGACGAGGGCATTGTGGGCGAAAATGACCAGGTTCCCCACAATTGTAGCAAGCACGATTAGCAACCAACGAGGCATTGTTTGGTGCATAGTGACAAGTAGCCACCAAGTGTCCGTACTTACTGCACAGTGTACAGATTCAGCACGAGTTATTACCCGCATGATGGTACCTACAGATGTTTCATAAAGGTAGAGGACCAGCATAGGCCCTATCAATAAGTGCTTATGCAACATGAACAGGTTGTCTTCGTGGTACCTTGGGTGTAACCACCGTAAAGTTACGAGCTGGTGTGAACTTGCGTTTCTTTTTGTTGTAAAATGGTTCATTCTTGCTTTCCTTAGCTGCTCAGGAACCGCCTTTTTAGTCTTTCTTAGCACCTTTGACAGACAAGGTGCCCGCTCGAATATGGTTTTCAGTGAGTTGAGCGGTGATGGTAATGGCATCCTCCAAAGTTGGGGGTCTACTTCACACCACATCATCTTTGATTTGAGGTGGCACCCCTTTGATGATTTCTTGATGTTTCGGGAACAGTGTCAACCATGTGAGGCAACATGATGCTCCACTCATGATGTCTAGTTGAATAGGCCAAATGGTCTCCACATCTTACTTTAGATTCCAAAACTCATCCTCCAACTTTTGCAACTCACTTCTCGGGCAGAACTTTTGGATGGAAATGCTCTTGAACTCATCCCAAGTTAGTGCCAACACAACATTGGCACCATGGTTCTCTTCTCACTGTTCCACCACGTAAGTTCCCTTTGTTGGAGAAAACTTGTGGGATAACGGAATTTGAGCGCCTTGGGACACTCACAGTTAATAAAAGTGTTTTCCATGCTTTCAAACCACTCGAGAAGTCCAGTAGGTCCATCCTTTCACTAAAGCTAGTGGGTTTGCATAATCTAAAGTGCGTGAACATGCAGGTTTGATTGTTACATCCTTGATTCACAATATTTCCCCTTGCCCATTACCATTGGTGTTATTGCTAGAGTTGGTCATCAATGTACTATTTAGTTCAGCAACCATAGTCGGAATAACAACAGCCATTTGATGGGCAATCATGGTGGCTAATTTGCAGTTGGAGCTTCCACGCTTTCCATGATGACGAGACATGTTGGATACAAAGTAAGTTAGTCACAAGAATTTTGAGGTATAAGATAATGAATCAAACAAAGGTTATTCAAGACTTGTAAAACACACATAGAATGATTCCATTTGGTAATGCATTACTATTTGAAACGTTGACACGTCAAGGTGAGTTAACACCAATTGCTTTAGAAACTTGTGTATATTGACCATAGTTTATCACTCATCCCAGAAATCCCCAAGTAAGCATAACTAGTATCACGGGATTTATGTGAAATGCTTACCTTAGCCCGAAGACTTTTTGCTAGGAAATCCAGAATACAGGTGTCTATGAGTCACACAATATTTCTTTAGGTTCATGGAATTAAAACCTTGGTGAGATTTTCATAGATTAGACATAAAGTCTAAAGATTTGAATCTTTAGATATAAAGCGTACGATCCCACGTGTCGTCAAGAATAAGTTTAAGAGGTTCATCATCGAGGGAATAAACGATTAAGAATAAGTTTTAGGGGAGACAAGGCAACCAAGTCTGTCATTACAAGGCAATCCTAACGAAAGGCATCAAGTTGCACATTAAGAGGCATTCCTAAATAGGTAGCATCATGTAGCATGCAACATATATATTTACAAGATCATAAAGATTTTTCTTATGAGGTTCATGCATCATTATAGTCCAGGTCACTATTTCTAATCACTTAAATCCCTATAGTTATGGGCTCTGATACCAATCTGTCACACCCTAACCTTAACAACGGAAACGTCGAGATGTGAGGGTTAAGATTGTTTACAACACATAACACTACCATTAATTATAAATATGATTATCATAAGTTTAAATAAACATTACCTCCAAATGTCTCTATGAAAAAAAAGTAAACGAAGTTCAACATCCAGTTCAAGATATTTATTTATTTTCCTAGGTCCAAATCCTAGGTGGAAGCATGCTTCAAAGATAATCATCAACCTTGTGCATTTCCTGAAACATGTTAAAAATGTTATGATCGTGTACTGGATGAATACTAACAGATTTACGAGTATACAGAATCAAATAGTGCAGAATCCTATTTGATTGGCGATCCAATCAGTGAGAATGCATGTAGAATCAATTAACGATTTAAAACTAAACGTCAAGAACGATTAGCAATCGATCTACTGCGATCTATGAAGTTGGAGCAGGTTACTAGAGGTCTCTGGACGGCTAGGGTACGTCTGGTATTGAAATATTTAAAGGGTCTTGTTTTTCCACGATTTAAGTGGTATTTATAGGTTAGGGTTTCTCAATCGTGCGACTGGTCCATTTGCATGGTTCAGTCATGCGATTGAGTCATGCAGTTGATCCATTCGCACGATTGAGTGTTCAGTCATGCGACTGAGTCAATCTCATGTTTCAATCATGCGACTGATCCAGTCTCCTGTTCATTCGTATGACTGGTTCATTAGCATGAAGTTGTTCATGCGTATGGTCCATTAGCATGGGCCAATCGCATGAGAACTTCACATGATTAAGTTTGAATATGTTTCATAATCATTAATTGATTTAGAAATTATTCAAACAACCACAACCTATATAGTTAGTTCAATAAGCGTTATTACATACCAACCAATGAAATATTCCACATTATAAGCACAACCACATATTGTATTTCATTAAGCACCCGTACAATTACACATGTGTAAGACAACAAAAGAAATATTACATTAAATTCAGAAACTAGGGACACATGTATCTACAAACTCCCCCTTGGACCTAGTTTCGTCTAATGTCTTACATCCTTCATGAGTTCCTGAAACTTCTTGTACTTCTCTTCTCTAGTGACTCCGACATGTATCTCAAAAGCAAAACAGAGTTGTATAACGTTTTGAAATTGTAGAGCTTGTACAATATCTTGAGAGTCATAGAATAGTGGCCACTCGTATAATGTATAGACATCATCTGCAGACAAGTTTGTAAGCCACATTAGGTTAAACACCCTGATGGTTCTATTACACCATTCTTGTTCAAAACTATGACAGCCTCTCCTATCCTCCAATCATAGTACCATAATTGAAGTGTGGAGTGAAGTCCTGTGGCATTTCCCATAGAGGGATCTTAGACATTATGCATGGAGGACTCCACTTCAGCACTATTTTCGGTTTTCCCGTAATGGAATCAACCTCAGACCGTCTGATATACCTCGTTGGCTATTGAGGTTTGAAGTTAACCCATCTGGTGTGGTACTCTCTTTTTAGAGCTGCTTTAAACCAGCCTGACATTTTCCGTGGGTCAACGTATAGCAATTTTAACTTTGCTAACTGGTTTAGCTCAAATCTAGGAAGAGTCTTCAGGTCATGTGGGAACCTGAAGTACTCAATCCATTTCTCACGTTTAACTGCATAAGTGTTGAAAACTTCAATATACGCCCATGCTATGATTTTGTCTGACACCTTGTGATGTTTCTTCACTTTGTACAGCTTGGTGTAGACAGTTGACGTTGGAGCACTACGTTGGGCTCTTATTTCTTCAAAGCATGCAGACCACTCAGCCTTTCTAATATTGACTTCAGCTTCCGAGGCTTGGGCTGTATCTTCTTTCTTGTCAGACTCTTCTTCCATTCTATCCAGAGTCTCAAAAGTTTCACTAACAAGGTTGTCGCCCAGATTGGGAACAACATTACCCTCAATGTCAGTGTACTCCGGATAGTGTTGGTCCTTGACATCTTTAATCTCGATCTCGTCAACATCGTTGAGCTCGTCATCCCTTCCACATGGACTGTTGGAGCGTCTTTCACGATCTCGTCTGGATTGAGTCGGAATATTTCAGCAAGTTGCTCGTCGGTGAGATCATAATTATCTTTCCTTCTTCAGCAATGTAATTCACTGATCTCCAGACTATTTCCTGCAGATGAAGAATCATCGTGAGCTGAGTTTTGATCTGTTGGAGGGGAGCAACATCATATTCATCTCTTTGATAGTTTGGATCTGCTTGGTTTAAAATATGTAACACATCAACCATTAGTCAACAATCAAAGCAGTAAACATCAATTTTAAATATAAACATTCATTACATTAATTTGATACAAGAATCAAATACATATGATTTAAATAACATAAACAACTAAGCATTACACTTGTCTTGTATCAAGTGCTCCTTTGCTGACGGGGCTGATGTGGAGGCACCTCGGTCTTGAGCCTTTTTGATCCTCCTTTCACTTGCAGATGTGGCACCACAGCAGAAGTATCATCATCTCCTTCATCATCATCATCAACATCATTACCAGCATCAGTATCCTCCTCTTGATCATCACCATCATCTTCATCATCATTACTGTCATCATCACACCATCATCTCCATCACCTTCTCTGATCTTTAAGGGCTCATCCTTTGATCCTTTGAGCCTCAGCATGATGGTCTTGTTGGTCGCCTCTAACTCCTTTATCTATTTTGCTGATTGGACATGTTGCTCCTGGAGTTGGGACATCTCTGAGCTCTGAGCAGCCATCTGCTGTGCCTGCTGCTCTATCAGTTGTGCCTGCTGAGATATCTCTAGAGATTATGCAGCAGTAAGTTCTACTAGCTGATGAATCTGGGCAGTCTTCTTGTCATCAGCGGCCAACAGCTTCAGCACCATACGGTTAAGTGCCGAGAGCTGTTCCTCTACCCCACTAGGAGGTAGAGAGGATCCAGATGGAAAGGAGGGGTAAGATGATGGTCTGCATGGTGGCTAGTGGTGGTGGTGGTGGCGGTGGTGAAGATTGGGGGTGGTATAGATGAAGGTGGTGGTGGATGAGCTGTAGTGGAGGTGGATTGTATGCAGGTAAGTGGTGGTGTGGGTGTGGTAGTGGTGTGGGAGGTGGTAGATATGGTGGCGGGTGGAATGGTGGTACTGGTGGTAGGTGGAGTGGTGGTAGTAGGTAGAGTGGTGGAAGTGGTGGTAGTAGTGGTGGTGGTGATGAAAGTCATCCTCCTCCTCTTCTTCTTCAAACCGTGGGGCTGAGCCATCCTTTTCTTCCTCAAGCCCCTCGAGGTGGATGTTTTCCCTGGAATAGTGCTGGGCTGATCGGGAGCATAAGTAGGATCAGTGTCAGCCTCCCAGACTCGCCAGGGCGTCCTCCAACCTCCCGAATACCTCGGTCAGTGGCAACCACCCTACTCCCCACAGTCCGAGTCAAGGGCTCCTCGTCTGTCTCCTCCTCCTCATCAAGATGAAAGTCCTGATAGAACCCTACAGCCTCTGTTCCACCTTGAGTGGATGCTGGAGATGCTATATCAGCAGTGGGGACCCTTAGTTGAGTGGGCCCTGCATCTCCATCATGACCACTGTCATCGTCGTCAGAGTCATCTTCAGGGAGCTCCAGTTGCTCCACATTTGAGTCACTTTCTGTGTGGCGCCATTTACGCCTCCCTAGCACCATGTAGTCCACCTTGGCCAGATGGCCGATGAGTCTCTTTACCAGGGGTTTGACCTGCTTTCCTCGGTAAACCTTCATACGACCCAGTGTGGTATCATCCATGATCTCCAACGACACAGCGTCGTGGCTCTCCTTGGGTAGTGTGGGCAGCTTCTCATCAAAGATCATCTGTAAAAACCTAGGGTACATGCAGAAACCCTCTTTGCTCTTTGCCTCCAAAATCTCTATCATGTAGGAGAATATCATGCTAGAAAAGCTGAAAGGGTGGTTCAGTACTAGTGCCACATAGGCATTTTGAATCTAGTCTGAAAGATCATCAACCCACCCCTTCACGACGCCAAGCACTTGAGGATGACATGTGCCAAGTACTTGTACTGGGGACACAGGTTGCTCTTGTTCAGCACACCTGCGTCAATATCCCCAGCATACTTCATCCTCAAGAAGCACCCTCTCACCATCAGCGGGTGAAGTTTGGTGGGGTGGACTGCATCGTCGCCCAACTCCAGTACACGTCGAATATCCTCAGCAGTAACCTCAATATCCATCCTAAAATGGAGCTCCTGATGTTGTACGGCTCATGACGGTCAACCGATGCCCCCTCCCAGAAGGCCTACTAAATAGACCTGTAGGAGTGCATGGTGTAGATATCGCCTTGTAAATCCTGGATCGCTTGAGGAAAGCGATGATCCCCGCAAACTCGGCACCATTCCGAGTCGTGGCGTCTAAATGAGCACATATGTTGTGCCTGGAGTTGATAGACCATCTGTCAGCCATCAATCTGTAACACAAGACACATAGATATTAGATAACCACACAACACAAATCAGTTCTAATTAACTTGGTTGAATTCATTCTGGTTCATTCATGCGATTGAACCATGCGACTGTGTTCAGTCGGTTGACTTGACATGCGACTGGATTCAGTCGGGTGACTGAGCAGGCGACTGAGTTCAATCGGTTGACTAAGCCCGCGATTGGTTCAGTCGGCCGACTGAGCTCATTCGTATGATCCATTCGGCCGATTGAGCCATTCGACCAGCTCAATCGTGCGATTGGAGTTCATCATGGTGTCCAGTCGCATGATCCACTGTTCGGTCGACTGTGATTCGATTTTTAACCAATTCTTGAAATTAGAAGTCGTGTAATGGTTCTTTAGACTCGCATTCATTATACTAATAACCTAATAACCTTTATTTCAACATTTTACTTGGTTTAGTTAGGTTATTAGTCCATTTAAGGTCTCGGGTCTTGTTAGGACCAATTTCTTGATTTTACAGTCTAATAGAAGGAATATTTGGCATGTTCACACCGCATTTTACCTGTATAAACACCAACGATTGGATCATACTCATGATTTTGACTTTATGACCATTTCTCACTTAACCCTTTTTAACTTTTGATTAAACTTTATGAGCATTTGATCATCTTAGACATGATCATTTTAACTTGAAAAAACTATTGATCACCTCAGATGTGATCCTTTTAAGCAAATTTGTCACCTCAGACGTGACTGATCTTACCTTTGAAAACACATGTGGTCACCTCAAACGTGACCCTTTTAGATGATTAACTCCCCTATTGAGTTCCATGGCATAGTCTGATATCAAACAAACTGAATTGACTAAATTTAAACAAAGTAAAAGACTTAAACTGAAATACAAACTAAACCTTGTTTTTGACGTTATGTGTGAGGTGTAAATCCTAAGATAGAAATCTAATGGATTCGGTTCCAGAATAGGCAGCTTCAATTTATTTTGACCATAACTGGACCAATTCAGTTTGGAATCATACAGGCAAGTCAAATCATTTGGGACCTGTTATCAACACCTTTTGATGCTTAATTCTTGTTTTTCATCTAGAGTCATTAGCAAGTTTAGGAAATCATACTAGTACTATTAGATCCCCACATTGATTTGGACTTTCAAGAATTGTAGCCACGATGATTGATAGTATACTGGTCCTTTTAAATCCATACATAGAATTTTGACACAGATTGGTGATAGTTTAGGGTTTGATTATTTCAACAAGCATTTGTGGATCCCACACTTATATGGTAATCAACCTTCCTCAAGAGATTTTTAAGCGGTCTTAGGGTAGTTTTCAAGAAGAAACTATTCTTAGAACTTTCAGAGAGAAGCCAAGCCCTAGGTCAGTGCCACTGCACAGTAGAGAGGCGGCAAACAACAATGAATTCTAGAATATATAGGTTATGCTTATCCTCAGGTCAGTGCCACCGCACAGCAGAGATGCACATAACCTATCTTCTTGTTTGAGCATTTTAATCTTTTTACATAGTTCTCACCAACAACATAAGTTATTAGTTTAATTGCTTTTGCTCATATTTTGGTCTTACGCTCACATTTGTCGCGTTTATTCTGCTCGTCACCCCTTATTGGAATTTTATTGATTGTGTTAACCAGGAACAAGATGTTAACCCACAACTTGTTGAATCGGTATTAAGTCCCAAATGATTTGTACCTGTGTACTATCATTTTCCAAAGTCATTGAATCGGTATCACAGATACGATCTAGTTTCTATCAGCTAGCCTCTCCTCCTCCCTCGTTGTTTTTGTTAATGTTACTAACTGACCTATTCTCCCCCTAAAATTCTAATACTGTAACCGATTTACGCTTTTTAGGATTTTAATAGTCGAAAAAATAACATCAATGTAATTAGGCTACTTAAAATAAAATAGATAAAATAATAAATAAATAAAAAATAAAAAATTTAAAAGAAATTTTGCCTATACTCATCGGACTACACATGGTCATCTTCAGAAATTATATCACTTTTCTTTTTAACGCCATTGACCTCTAATAGATATAGAAAACGTGGTTTATCAAAAGCCTTTGTATAGAGGTCAGCACGTTGAAAATCCGTATTTATTTCATCACATCGATTAGGTTCTTTTCAAAACAATCACGTATAAAGTGATATTTTATGCCGATGTGTTTGGTCTTAGGATGTTGGACTGGATTTTTAGTTACTGCGATCGCAACAGAGTTATCAACAAAAATAGGAGTAGAAGATAATTTCAAACCGTAGTCCCACATTTGCTGTTGAATCCATATGATTTGTGAACAGCAACTTGCAGCAGCAACGTATTCGGCTTCACAGGTTGACAAGGCAACCAAGGTCTGCTTCTTACACTGCCAGGTCACTAATCTCCTCCCAAAGAATTGGCATCCCGCTGACATAGACTTGTAGTTCATCTTGCAGCCACCGTAATCCGAGTCACTATACGCGGTAAACTTGAAGTCATCATCATGAGGATACCACAACCCAAGTGTTGGAGTACCCTTCAAATAACGAAAGATCCTTTTGACCCCTATCAGATGGTTAACTTTTGGCTTTGCCTGATATCTTGAACATAAACATGTCGCGTACATGATATCAGGTCTTGAGGCAGTGAGGTACAAGAGAGACCAATCATTCCTCGGTACATGGTGGCATCGACCAGATCACTATTCTCGTCGGGTGCTACATCATGGTTTGTAGCAAGTGGTGTTCCAGCTGCTGAAGCATTCTCCATGTCAAACCGACTGAGGATATCTCTTACATACTTGGTTTGATGTAGGAAAATACCTTTTGGTGTCTGATCAACCTGTAACCTGAGAAAGAATTTCATCTCTCCCATGGCACTCATTTCAAACTCAGCCTTCATTACTGCTTCAAATTATTTACATAGATATTCGTTCTTTGAACCGAAGATTATGTCATCTACATAAATTTGGACAAGCAGTAAATCTCCATCCTTTTCTTTTATGAGTAGTGTACAATCAATGACACCTCTGCGAAAACCGTGTTTCACAAGGTGCATCGAGAGTTTCTCATACCAGGCTCTGGGTGCTTGATGAAGCCCATATAAAGCCTTGTCGAGTTTGTAAACTCTGTCCCAATGATATGTATCCTTAAATCCCTCAGGTTGACTGACGTACACTGTCTCTCTTATTTCACCATGAAGGAATGCACTCTTCACATCAAGTTCATAAACTTTAATCTTCATGTATGACGCATAGGCAAGGAAGATACGGATTGCTTCCATTCTTGGCACGAGTGCAAACACTTCATTGTAGTCTTTTCCTCGACTTGTCGAAATCCTTGAACAACAAGCCGAGCCTTGTTTCTGATGATCACTCCTTGATCATCTTTCTTGCATTTCAAGACCTATTTTGTGCCAATGACCTTAGCACTTAGGTCTATCCACCAGAGTCCATACACCTAACTTCTTGAACTGAAGAAGTTCTTCTTGCATGCCACTCACCCATGCCTCATCATTCAGGGCTTCACTAATATACTTTGGCTCGAACTGAGATATAAAGCAATGATATGCACCATCATGAAGGTAGCCTTTTTCCATCACCAAGGCATAATCAGCTGAATACAACTGATTTCTGGTTTGAACCCCTGATCTCACATCCCCAATGACATTATCCAAGGGATGATGACATTTAGGCGTGATCCAGGAGTGGTTGGAACAACTACCTCAGAATCAAGATTATGAACATTTGGTTCAGTATTTGAGGCAGTAGGAGTTTGAGGTTCTGAAGACTTAGAGGCATCAATGCCAGATGCTTGTGGACTTGCAGTAGGTGGAACCTATTGCTCCTGGTTGTTCTGATCAGTCTCCACAACTTCTTCATCAGAGGAAGAGTCACTATCTTCAACTGCTCCCCCTGTGTTGGTAGATGAATCACTTTGTACGTCGGATGATGCAGATTCCTGAGATGGTGTGTTTAGAACATCATACATCATCTTTGTTGCTAATTCATCATCAGAAGTGGAGAGTGGTATGTTGAAGGACTTGAAGAATCCATCATAGTCGAAAAAGAAGGCGGGTCCTTTTTCAGCAGGTGGTGTGGTGTATCTTTGAACATCCACATTACACCAGACTTCTACCTGACCTGTTGAGCTGTTGTAAACCCTCTTGTTCGGTATGTTGTATCCTAGAAAGAAACCTTCATCAGCCTTCTCGCTGAATTTTCCCTCCTGAGTGTTCTTCAGTAGGGTGCACAGAGCGCCAAACGACTCGAGATACTCTAAATTTGGTTTATGTCGTGGTAGTAACTCGTAACACGTCCTTCCATGGCGTTTAACTACCAGAACCGATTTAGCGTATAACACGCATTTGCAACTGTTTCATTCTAGAATTGGATAGCCAATTTTGAGTCTGCTAGCATCGTCCGTGCTGTCTCTATCAAGCTACGATTCTTCCTTTCAGAAACGCCGTTCATCTGAGGAATGTAGGCAAAAGTGAACTGATGCACAATTCTCTTTTCCTTGTAGTAAGCCTCCATCCATTGATTCTTGAACTCGGTTCCATTGTCTGAGCGCACTAACAAACCTTCAACTTATATAGAGACTCTAGAGTAGTTACTAATTCCTTGAATGACTCAAATGTTTCTGATTTGGATTTTAGAAACATCACCCAAGTGAATCTTGAGTAGTCATTAGTAACTACATAGCAGTACAAGTCGCCTGCAATGCTTCTTGTACTGACTGGACCAAACAGATCCATGTGAAGAAGTTCAAGAGGAAGTTTGATAGAATGAACTTTCTTTTCCTTATGAGATTTCTTCGTCTGTTTGCCCTTCTTGCACGCAACACATAAATCTGGAAGTTGAACGTTTTTGACATTAACTCCTCTCACTAGATCATTCTGGACCAAGTGATTCATCTTCCAAGGATTATTTTGTCCCATTCTCCTATTCCAGGAGATGGAATCTTTCTCAGTAGCTTTTGACAAGAAGTATTGAACTTCATGATCCGTTATGGAGGCCTTTGATAGATCCGAGACATACATGTCCTTATATCTTGAGGCAGACATTAAGACTTGATCCTCCGGGATGACATAGTCCTTCTTCAGGACATAGCATTCTTGTTGTCAAATACTACTTTAAAGTGTTTATCACAAATTTGAGAAACAGAAAGCAAGTTATTTTGAAGTTGTTGGACATAGTTTACCTTGTCAAACTTCACTTTCTGATTACCTACTTCCCCTTGAGCTGTGATGTACCCACCTCTGTTTCTAGCAAACGAAACGTGACCTCCTTTTATCTATTTGATGTTTGATAAGGGATTCATGTTCCCTATATTGTGCCTGGATGCTCCCCTATCTATGATCCACGTGTTGGTCTCAGCACTATAGCGAACACCCTGCACATTCAATTTGCAAATGTTAGTTTAGGTTAGGGACCCAAGCCTTCACTGGCTTGGGTTACCCAGAGGCATCACACATCATAAATGTAACCCATTGATCGTTCGAGGTTGAGGGAAGCTCAAATGTCTTCTTGTTCTCACTATTAGACAATGAGGTTGATTTTTCCTTCCATAAGCCAGATTTGTGTAAGACCTGTTTGTGATAAACAGACGACTGGATAGTGTGTTGAACTTTAGGTTCATTATCTCTTTTAGGTGGTGTCACTGAGTTCCTCTTAAAAAAGCTAGGTTTTTGTTCAGGAAGTTCAACTTTCCTCCTCGGTATCTGATAGTAAGGACAATGAGACGCAATGTGTTCATACTCTCCACAACTGTAGCATGATCTGCTTTCGACTTTACGATATAATTGTTTTTGTGGAGATATATGTGCCACCCGGGTGACTTACTCTATTTGGGTTTTGACTCTGCTTGTTTAGATGTTTTGTTTGGTTTTACAAAGTTAATTGCTTTACATTTTTAACATCTTTTTCTTTTCTATTTTCTGGACTTTGACATGATGCACGTGATTGGTTAATGTTATTTGTCTTTTTAGGTTCAGATTTGACATTTGTTGAACCAGACTTTATACTAACTTTTTCAAACTCTTTGTCCAGATTAACGCAAGGCATTTTACCTTTTTCCTTTGAAGTGGCCTCCTTTTGTTTAGTACCAGATTCATTTGATGAATATATGGAATCTGGTTCACTTACAAGAGGAGTGGTCACCACATGATCCTTGATTGGATTGTTATTAACTGGTTTTCTTTTAGTGTTCATCAAGGTCTCATGTGGTGGTGGAACCACTTTATAACCCAAACCCTCCCCATTATTACGCTCTCTCACTAAGTGTTGGACTATGTGTGAAGAACTACTGCAACTATGCGTTTTTGTTTTAGGGAATTAACTTCTACTTCTAAAACTACCTTTTGTTTCTTAGTGTCCTCTAGGGAGTTTAGATAGTACCTAATTTCATTAGCTTGGTTAAAGGCTACAACTTTTGTTTCCCTAAGTTGTTTGTTCAAAAGGCCTATCTTTTCTTTGTAACTATGCTCATTTTGTTTTAAAACTCTGTTAGCTTCAGTGCATAGTTCCAGGTCCTTTACTAAGTTATCATTATGATCTAATAATTTTAAATCAATGCTTTCCCTAAATTTATTACAATCAGAACAAGCATGATTATTAAAAAGTTGGTCAGTAGTACTTACCTAAGAGGGTTCTGATGAATCAACCATAAATGCAAAATCTGGTGTTTCTGGAGTTGGTGATTCTGACGTTGTAGTAGTTTTTCCTTTTTCAGGTAGGTAGGTGACCACTAGTGCAGTTTCTTCTGATGTTGACATAGCAAGTTCGACTGCAATATCTCCTTCACTAGCAGAGTCATCATCAATATCCTCCTTACTAGCAATATTGGATTCTCCCGGTGAGACAAACCAAAAGCTCCAGTCTTGTCCTTCATCATCATGAACAGTCAAGGCTTTGAGATCCTTGCTTGATGAAGTAGAACTGCTAGTGGGTTTATCCTGACGATTGAAGGAGGAGAAAGGATTCCCATTGCCAGTCTTCTTTGGCTTCACACACTCCCTTTTGAAGTGCCCTTTCTCACCGTAGTTGAAGCAAGTTACCTTGGTCTTATCAAAGCCGAAGGTAGTGTCCTTTGTAGCAATCAAATTTTGTCGGGTCTTTTTGACAAAATTCTTCGCTTTCCGGACAGCACTAGCTAAGGCCCACATTATGTCCATCCGCTCCAGCTCTGTCTCATCCACCTGCTTATAATCCTCATCTGCCAGATGGTAGTTCCCAATCTTTCTATCAATTAGTCCATCATAGGAGTGGACTACTACAGCTAAGAGATCCATGTGCTCTTTAGCTACCTCAACTGTCACATTGCCGAGGTTCTTGGTCTTCAGCTTTGCTGCATTTGCTTCAGGTGCAATGTATTGGGTACCAGACGACTGTGGCGTTTCTGACCCTGAAGTAGAGACTGGTGAGGGACCAGACGAGCTTGATACAAAAGCTGTCTGAAGAGGTGCTCCAGATTTTTTGGCTTGAGGAGTCGTGTTGTACAGTGCAGGATTCTGATCATAGGAAGCCTTTTGAGCTCTGTACTTCATTCTTAGAAGTCATTGATATCTAACTTCGTTAGCATATCATTCTATCTGAGATTTGAGACAAATGAGACCCATTTCTTTGACAGCCCGTCTGCAAAGTTGGACACTTTGTCCTCCATTGACGTCGATACTCCATGAGTGTGCATCTCACTCATCAAGTAGTAAAACCTATCGATAACATCATCTAGGCTTTCTTTTCCCATCAAGGAGAAGTTGTCAAACTCCTTCTTTAAAGCCTTAGCCTTTATCACCTTCAATGTTGCGTTTCCGTCATACCTTTTCTCCAATGCATCATATAGCTTCTTTGCTTGTGTATATTCCAAGAATTGATGGAAAATATCCTTCGGAATTGACTGTGTAAGCAAAGCATAAACTTTCTTTTCGGCATTGTATTTCACCTTTTGTCCATCAGTCATGCCACCAAGTGTGAGTTTGACACCATTAGCTCCTACAGGCATGCTGTACCCCATCTCTATAGACTCCCACAAATTGGGATCTACTCCATTTAAGTAGATCTCAAAACGTTGCTTCCATTATGGGTACTCATCTAACGTGGTTAGCTTTGGGGGCTTGTTGTGATTCCCCACTTCATTCTCCAGTAGTAGTAAGTTTTGTATATGTGAGTCTCTCCCTGCTATGAATGTTGAGTATTGGTCTTCCATTGCTATTAACTTTAACTTTATACCAAACTGTTGTATTAGTGTGAATGAAGGTGTGCGATTGGGCTATTCGGGCGATTGACCTATGCGGATGTTTTAATCGTGCGACTGAAACTATGCGGATGACTCAGTCATCTGAAGGAACTAATGCGGTTGAACAATACGAATAGGCGTCTCAGTCGTATGAATGGAAGCACGAATGAGTCCAATCGTGCGTAGAGGGGATGCGTATGAACTCAGTCGGGCGAGTGAGTCAATCGTGTGACTGGGCCTGCTGGATTTCAAAAATTCGTAGGTTTAAGGTGTTTGAATGCAAAAACACGAATTTTTGCTAACCCTAATTGTCGTATGCCGGAAAAAAACTTAACTTTATGATCAGGAGACGTCTAAAACTCGATTTGACACAAAAGATTGCGTTTTTGAGTGTAAAAACATAATTTTTATATCAAAATGATTGAATAACATATAAATCTATAGCCAAAGCTCTGATACCACTTGTTAGGATCGTGTATTGGACGAATACTAACAGATTTACGAGTATACCAAATCAAATAGTGCGGAATCCTATTTGATTGGCGATCCAATCGGTGAGAACGCATGTAGAATCAATTAACGATTGAAAACTAAACGCCAAGAACGATTAGCAATTGATCTATTGCGATCTATGAAGTTGGAGCAGCTTACTAGAGGTCTCTGGATGGCTAGGGTACGTCTGGGTATCGAAATATTCAAAGTGTCTCATTTTTCCACGATTTAAGTGATATTTATAGGTTAGGGTTTCTTAATCGTGCGACTGGTCCATTTGCATGGTTCAGTCGTGCGATTGAGTCATGCGATTGATCCATTCGTACGACTGAGTGTCCAGTCGTGCGACTGAGTAAATCTCATGCTTCAATCATGCGACTGATCCAGTCTCCTGGTTCATTCGTACGACTGGTTCATTAGCATGAAGTTGTTCACGTGTATGGTCCATTAGCATGGGCCAATCGCATGAGAACTTCACATGATTAAGTTTGAATATATTTCATAATCATTAATTAATTTAGATATTATTCAAACAACCACAACCTATATAGTTAGTTCAATAAGCATTATACATACCAACCAATGAAATATTCCACATTATAGCACAACCACATATTGTATTTCATTAAGTACCCGTACAATTACATATGTGTAAGACAATAAAAAAATATTATATTAAGTTCAGAAACTAGGGACACATGTATCTACAAAAAAAGGGTCAACTTTGAAAGTTGGTGAGTTTCCATGGGTTAATCATATATATATAATATATATATATATATATATAATATATATATATATAATAGTTTACAAGTAGCAATTCATGTCAATGGTTACAAATAAAGAAAGTTTATAGATAACATATGGACTACAATCAAACCTTGACCAAGAATAACATTTACAAGTATAACGATTAGTTAAGTGTACTTGGTTCCTATGATGAACAAGCATACGTTATTAGGAGCCAGCAATAACCTCGGCTTTAGCATCAAATAGGCTTGTCAGGCCCATAGACCTGTGATGTCGCTAGTAGCAATAGTTAATGATTGTTTTTACAAGATGAATATCATATAAGGCTCACAAATATCTCAAATAACCATGATAAGTTTATAAACGAATTGCTCGTGCATTACAAGTTTCAAGATGTTTTACAAGTGTATATTTATAAGCTTAACATGTTTCACTCTAAAATGTGTGAAATAAAATAAAAAGGGGCATGAAAAACTCATGTGACGTATATATATAAGGTGATAATAAGAATAAACGATGCTCCAACGAATTCCTTTACAAGATACCTAAACGCATATATTACAAGATTAAGTTTAATAATAAGATTAACGATTAAATGTGAACTAGGGTTTCAATAAGAATTTGTTTTTTTAATAAATATATAAGACTAGCTATTGAAATCATAGATATACATTTTAATCTAATGGAAGAAATCTTAATTAATGATATGCGAAATTAAAAGAAATTAAATCTTTATAAGGACTTTTGAAATTAATTATAAAATGTAAATAACTTTTATAATTATCATGATAAATCTATAATTAAAGATGACATAATGGCCAAATAATAATTTAATGATTTAAACTATTATTTAAAGTCTATTTTTATAAAAATAAACTAAGTATAACTTTTGTAAAATTATGTTATAGAAATATTAGAGTTTTAGAAATAAATTTATAGAAAATAATTAGATGACTTAAAAATAAATATAGTTTACAAATATGATTTTTATAATTTTTAGAAAATTTCTAAAATTTTTTAAAGGCTGAAAAAGCCAAAAAAATAAGTTGAGGGTGCCCAGGTTCAAACCCAGAACCTCAACGTTTGGATGAGCTTGGGTAACCAATAGAACATGGATACAACCATGGTATGTAATGGTTCTTAAATTATAAAAACATAGTTATAAAAAACTCCAAATCAATGAACCCTAGATTGATTGAATCCCAAAATGAGCATCGATTCCAGTGTTTCAACCCGATTAACCTTAGGGCTTTTGATCCCTAGGTATAATCGAGTATAATGGTGTATTAAACTTACTTGATTATGAAGAAATCGGTGTAATTACTTCTGGTAAAGCTTCGGTTCACACGCGAATGAATAGGATGCTTGAAATCGATGATCGAGTGGATTATTCGAGTAATTGGAGGTTCAAAACGTTGAAAGGGGCAAATGGGAGCTTTCCCCTCTGTTAAATAGTTTCAATTTGTACGTTAATGTTCTCGATGGGTTTTGACTTTGATTCAACTTTTTCGGTTATGATTAAGTGAGTAATTGGTTGTTTAACTCGAATTAAACTACGTATTTAGCTTTGCAATGATTATACAAATGTTTTTGTTCCATTAATTTGATTATTAACATGATTTGGGAGTTGGGACGGGTGGAATTCGATTGAGGATTTGGTTTCAAGTTCAAGTGCCATTACAACCGAGTTTAAAACTCAATTAAATCTCTTGTTCAAGTTCGAAACATCCTCCCGAATCGTTTGGCATCTTTTGATTTTAAATTGAGGTCATTTCGACGGGTTTTGGGTCTCGCCGGCGTCGCCCTGGCTTGGCCGGCCGGCGACCAGAAAAATGGGAAAGGAGAGAAGTGGGTGTGGGGTTGGGTTTGTAAATTTAAAATCTATACATTGGCCCCTCGAACTTTGGATTGTTATTATTTTATGTAGTAACTTTCTTTTAAAGTTTACAAAATGACAAAACACTCACTGAACTTAATTAACTTTAAGTTTTAAATTTTTTTTATTACTTATAAGTGGTTTAACTTTTATAAATTATTAATTATTATTATTATTATTATTTTATTTTGACTATTATTATTTTTTATTATTATCGTTAGTATCATTATTATTATTATCATTATTATGCTTAATTTATTAGTTAAATTATTAACTTTTAAATTAAAGAATTAATTTAAAATAAAGAAATAAGCATAAGTAACTCACATGGTTTCATTAATAAAAAAATGGTCATGTTATGGGTTAACTATTAATTTAACGAAAACACGAAAGCTTAGATTTATTAAGTCGAAAAGGAGATTAAACTTATTTAGCCCATGTTTGTGTTTCTTAGTCTTTAAAATCATAACACTAATTATTTCTTATATATACCCTAGGATGTAATTTTAATTTTTGTATATTTATGTAATAAAAATAAACGTTAGTTGCAACCTATAAATATAGGTCACATTACCCGAAGTCTGTTACATCTTATATTCTTCATTTAACTACTTTATATTTAATCGTTTCTGCACTATGTTGAGTTCATATTCCGCTAAGTTTTCTATTGTAGGGTACTCTCAATCAATAAAAAATGAGATAAAAAGTGTTTGTTTTATTTTGTTTGTGAATCGCTGGGAACAAAAGTAAAGGAAGAAACCTGATCATCTTGGCGACACCATTTGAAGCACCACTATGAATTGCCACTACCTCCAATCATTATCTAAGTTACAGATCAAGTTTGTTCGTTTTGTATTTTTTATTATTAGGGTTTGTTTAGGCACATTACAAGAAACGTGAGTATTATGGATTGATCTATTAGTTTTGTATACATTCAGTCTTAAATACGTTCTAAATAATGTTATTGTACGAGTAATTGATAATTGGTCCCTAATAAATAATGGTATATATTAGGGATTTAAAATTAGCTTTTAATATTCAAAATGCATACTAAATTAGGGACTTATTTTTAGTGTAAAATGATCTTTGCATAGTAACCAATTAATTATTATAACATCCGGTTATTTTTAAAGATATGAATGAAGGAATAAAAGTGATGGAGAAAAAAGAAAAACTATAAAGCCCAAGTTGAGGGGTAAAAAGTGTCCGAAAAGACAAACTTTCAAAGTTGGTGAATAAAGATGGTATGGCCGCCCATTAGTCTCACACTTCACTTTTGTCATTGGATTTTTTGAGAGAGAGCAGAAACTCTCGGATATTTGAAGGAGAACAAGAAGAGATCGAATTCAAGGTAAGAATTTATGGTTTTTGAGTGTTCTTAACCGGTTTTTTCTCGGTTGTATGCTTATATGTGTTAGTGTGTTCGGTTGTGTGTGAGTTTGGTGGGCTTCTTGGTGGTAAAACTCAATTGCAAATGGGTTTTGAAGGAAGTGATACCCAAAGACTGCTAATATGAGTTCTAGAACCCCCTTTTACTTGTTTTAAACTGATTTGAGGCTGGAAATCCATGTATGTACTTTTTTAAATAAAATGGGTTTCTACCCGTATATGCATGTGTGTTAGATATGAGTGAGTTTTGAATTTGGGTGATTTATGTTGTTATGATGTTGCCATGTTCTTATTTGGTGCTTAGAATGTAAGATTTAAGCCTAGAACATGTTAGATGGTGATTGGGACTGATTTGGAATGATTTTAGTGTGAATAGAATGCCTATGCGCCTAAATAGTGTCCATGCGCCCAACGGTCAAAATTGTTTAAGTGTCCCTATGCGCCCAAAGTTCATGGGCCCAAATAGTAGCCATATGTCTAGAATTAGGCTAAATTTGGCTAAGTGTCTAGACGCCCAGACAGCCTATGCGCCTAGGCACTCATGCGCCTGCATAGTGCTCATGCGCCTAGAATTTGCCCAGAATTGGTTAAGTGTTGCCATGCGTCCCAATTGTGCCCATGCACCCAAAAGTTCCCTATGCGCCTAAGTGTTCCCTATGTGCCTGAAAGGCCATGCACCTGCATAATGCCCATGCGCCTAAGACTTGGAATATTTTTCTGATTTTTGGGGAAAATGTAAAATGTAGGTTTTGACTTGGGATGTTCCGGGGGTGAAGTAAGTTGAATTTTGGCGATATATGGGGTATGTTATGGCATGTTTGATGACTGTTATGTATGATGGTGTATTGTATAGTGATGCTTTATATGATCATGTTTATGTTCCTTATTATGTATGTTTATTTTCTATGGCTTTACGTTGAATGTTTATGAATGAAATAAAAGGTATTATGTAACGTGAAATGGAAGATAATAAAAAAGGAACGTAATGAAAGAATGCATGTATTAATGAATGAATGAAAGTAAGAAAGTCTTGCAAGCAAAGTATGGAGATTCACACCCAATGAAGTGTGTTAGCTCAACTGTGTGCGGGTTAGCTACCCCGGAAGGATGCACACTGGGTCTAATCCTGTGATTGATCATACGTATGGGATCCTTGCCGCTTACCCTAGGTACTGGAGTTAGCTTCGTGCACAGTGTTCAAGGTCTATGATAGACTTAAGGCCCAATAATGAGCTTCGTGCATAATGTTCGGGGTATAACATAAGACATTGGTCCGGAATGAAAGAGAAATGATAGTGATAAGTGTACTTGCCCTAGGTACTGGTGTAAGCTTGGTGCATAATGTTCGAGGTTTATGATAGACATTAGGCCCAGTAACCAGCTTCGTGCACAATGTTCGGGGTACTGTACATGTCATCAGACGTAATGAACGTACTAAAGATAAGTAAGAAAGTTTATGAATGAAAGTGAATGATAATGATGTATGATGAATGAATGATAGTTAATGAACGAATGAAGAAGATAATAATGATATTATCTATGTGTTTGTATGATGTGTGATCATGTACGAAAGTAAAAAATGGTTTTAAAAGAAGTAAAGTATATTTTATTTTAAAACTAGAACTCACTCAGCAAAACTGACTTTTATGTGTTTTCAATTGGCAGGTAATGGTTGCTGAGGATGGCATGGGGCGGTTACTTATCTCATTTTAAATGGCATTCTTTTGTATAATGTTTTTGCATTGTAATGCGAACAAGCGATGTTTTATAATGAATGTTGTATTATTTTACAAAAGCGATTATTATAATGAAATGAAAAAGTTGTTTAGATGTTTCTGCTGCAATGTTTTATTAAAGTCAACATAAATATATGTTTTGTGTGCGATGATTGATCAGCTGTGAGCGTCCTGGGAGCGGGGCCTTAAAATTATTGATTTATTGTATTTAATAATTTGGCACAAATTCTATTTTAGAGTTAAGTTCAATTTTACTCATTGAGGTTTCTTATAAATAACTATTTTCATTTAAAAGATTAAAAATATCAATTTACTTTCAAAATTTACATAAGTTATTTTTTCAATTTCAGCCCAAAAATTCATTAGTTGTTTCAACTTTATCTAAGATAATATAAGTTTTAGAGTAAAACTGAAAGAACAAATGAAAGTTTGGAGGTAAATTTATATTTTAATATTTGAAAGAAAATAGTTAGTTTAGTCAAGTCTTAGGGAGCAAAATAAAATTAACTCTATATTTTATTAAAAAAGTATTGAGCACTAAAAATCAATCTTAAGCTTATGGTAAGTGTCTTTTATCAGAAACTAATATTCAGTCTATAAAGAGGTTTCTAGATGTAAAAAAACTGATGAATGATATTCAATCTCCAATAAAAAATTGCATGTTACTATTTCTAGAGAACATATTAAAGACTACAAATCAGTTAGTAATATTTATAAAGTAATCGAATTAGAGATTGACTTTCAGTCTGAATTTCGCGAAGGAAAATGATTAATGATTGATTTATAATATCTAATAATATGACGCAAATTATAAAACTTTATAGAAGGTATCGAAGGCTAAATTTAGTCTTAACATGTCATAAGTGTCCTTACTTAAAATAGTTGTTTAGTCTCTAAGGAGTTATGTAAATGTAATAAGTGAAATGGATATTCATCGAAAGAAAATGCATTTTACTAATTCTAATAACATATTAGATGTTACAAATTAGTTATTAACATTCCTAAAGCAAATCAAATCTGCGACTCAAAGACTTTTACAAATATTAGTGTCTGATTCATAGTCTCTAATAATATGACGCAAATCATACAATTTGATAAGCGTATCGATGATTAAAAATCAATCTTTAAAGTACCTCAAGATAAAAAGATAATAAAATAGCATAAGAATATTTCTGTAAGATGTTATTAGTCACTGAATAATAAATTCAATACTCACCTTTCAAGTTTAATAATTTGTTCACACAGTATATACATGAATCTAAGTTTAACATTTGCTAACTTAATAGCAAAGGTCGGTGGCCAATCACATTCCACCAACCAAGCCACTATGTTATATAATTAATCTTCTCTAATACTCACAAAAAGTTTGTTAGTTGAGTTGGTTGGGCATCTATACCTATACGTGGAAGGTCACCCATTCAAATCTTGCCACCCACCATTTGCTTTTTTCTCTTTTGTTTTTTTTCATATTTTTCTATACGTTGTTAGTAAAAAATCAAGCACATCTACGATTGGACGCATTCATAAATAACTCAGGTTAGATATAAAATATTTTCGTGCTTATTTTTATATACATTTTAAAGTGATATACGTTTCAACCTACATCTAAATTTTTAAATTAAATTTTTTCAGAATTAAGTTTGGTCAATGATGAAGCATTTACATGCCTCTTTTTATGCACGCTTTGAGTTTATCTATATTTCAACATAAGTTTGTTTGAAAACGCGTTGGGTCAAATATATTTACTCTACATTCCAACATAAATTTAATTTGAAAACGAGATGCGACGATTAAGTTTATACTTTATTACGTCACGTACAATGCCGTTGCAACGCACGTCGGGTGCCCCTCAACTTTTTGAATTTGACACTTTTAATCTTAAATCTTTTATATAGCTTTAAGAAATGTTATTTTGACCCCCTCAAGTTTTTAAAGATCTGGGTTTACCCATTGTACTTTTTTATTAAAAAAACTAATTCTTACGTTCTTATGTTTATGCACATGTCGGCGTAAATTCGAATTCGTCAACATTTCAATGTACATTTTCTTTGGACATGAACTAGGTCAAATATAAAATGTTTTCATGCTAATTTTTTTCATGCATTGAGTTGATATGCGTTTTGACATAGATTTTGTTCGATGATATGAATTCAAATAACTCTATGTTTCGACATAAACTTAGTGTGGAAACAAGTTGTGATAATCATAGTCTATACATTATCACGTCATGTACGACTTTGCTCCAACGTGCATGTATATTTACTTGTTATACATTATATTTCAAAGTCAAATCCAACAACAATAGCATAAAAAATAAGTTCATAGTTAAACAAATACAAAAAAAATTGTTGGCATCCAAATCAACTTGTAACATCACATCAACAATATATTTATGCCCAATTAACACAAGCCTCTATGATAAATTCCTTCATCATTTAGTCTTATCATAGATGTGAAGCATATTATGATCAAGTTAGGTAAAACAATAAATATATATGCTTAAAATTTTAGAAATTTCAAGTTTTAAAGTATAAATATACAACTAAAAATATAAGTCGTTTTAGTTTTTATGTACGGCCGTTCATTTTCATGTGATCACGTAAGTTACTTACGAGTATACATGAAAAACGAGCGGGTTGGGTTTGATGGCTAAGGTCATCCTGTTTGCATCGGTTTTTGTAACCCCTAGGTTCCAAAACAAGATGGTGAATGAGAGATGATGGCATTGGAAAATGTCCAAGTATCATTGAATGGAAGCCGTGCCAAATTGTTATGAAATCCGAAAATGAAACGAAGTGAAAAACTATCCGGAAGTGACCCAAACTTAGATTAATCATATCCAGGCTAAAAAAAGAGTTTCAGAACTCATAATAAAACGGAATATGAAAAAGTTAATGACCCGATGAGCTACTAGTAGCGCTCTGCAACGAATATTCGTTTGCTTATCTGAATATTATTTTCTGAAAATATGAATATTCCTTAGGCATGCCATAGTGGATCACTATAGTTTTAGTGATGGTCCACCAAGGACCTACGTGAACAAAAATCATATAACCCCCCCGGAGTTGCATGTAGGAGCTCTCAGTTTATTAGTAAGACTCTTTGTCATCGTTAATACCCAATATTACGATAATAAACAAATATGTGATGTTATTGAATTCCATTTCAATGTTGGGTCACTTAGTAGTATATTTGTGATCATCCGAAGTTGATCAGGTACTCTACATCTGTTGTTGTAAGGTTTTAAACCTTCACATTATGGTTGTAGTGTTGGGTAAACCATGTTTTTGAAAGAAACCAAGATGATGACTATGTGCTAGAATGCATCTTATTAATATGTTAAAGAAAATATGTTTTGGTAAAATGATTTGTCGTAGGACAAAGTCTTGATATGGTCTAAAATGGGTCATGGGTTATCACGCCATGTCCATAAGATTACCACTACGTTTAGAAAGATTTCATGTTATAGTAAATTGGTTGGTTTGATCCCGAGGCTTGAACAAGTATGGAAGAAACTATTAGTAGTTGACTTGATTCATGAAGACTCTAGTCGAGGTCATAATGTGACCAGGGCAGGTTGGTTTGGTTAGGTCGGGTGAAATAACCCACGGGTTATGTGTCTTGCTCTAAGTTGTAATGGATATGGTATTGTGTTTCAGGGTTACACAAGGTTCCATACGCTCGTGGGCCATTATTGTCTATTGCGAAAAGCTCATTAAGGTAAGTCTAACTGTCCCATTTTTACTTAATGTATTGGGAATGTATTCGAGTTGTGTAAATGGTTTGTGTAGAATGTTTTGAAGTGTGGTTATAAGTTAAATTATTCTTGTCAATACCATAGCTTAGGTATGTCTATAATTGGTCATTGTTAGTCATGAGCAAATCATTAAGGTGAGTGGATGGGTTTAGGAAGAATTATTGATCACCTCGGGGCATATGTGTGCTTAGTCGGATCCAATCTAGGTAGGAGGGCCTCACTCTCAGATTATGGTACTTTGGGTTATGGCTCTAATTGTTGTGATCTTATAGGATTAGACAGGTGAGCTGATGAATCCAAAAGGAATGTTGTTGCACCTGGCCTTTGTTGTTGACATGTCAGGATTTGGTTGACCATGGTGCCTTAAACCTACCCATTGTTGTTGTTGTGAAACCTGGAGTGGCATATATGTTAAGCAAACTCTACCTAGTGATGTGTCATTGCTTAGTGAGATTTGATTTGCTAAAAAGTTTACTTGCACATATCGTTATACTATGTCAGCCATCTATTTTGAAGTTATGGCTATTAACGTATATGTAAACTTGTTTTTTGCTCATGATACAGGTTGTGCAGGATGTACCGAAAGTTACTAGCTAGGTCAAGGAGATGTAATAGATAGAGTTTAATAAGATCTTCATTTGGAAGATAGAGATTGTGATAAAACTGCGTGGGGCAGCATGTGTATTTTATGTTTTAGGATTTTGACACAATTATGCGTGGATTATGTTTCCACTGTTAAATGTTTTAATTCATTCTAAATTATGATATTGAATTTAAGTCTTCCGCTATATATTATTATTTATTTTGATACAATAAGTTGTGCCTATGGATTGGGGTGTTATAGGTTGGTATTAGAGCCCTAGGTTTTAGCGAATTAAGGTTCAAATAGATCCTTAAGCTTTAACCCAACAGGCTCAAGACCACTAAAACTGTTGGTTGCGTTTAGGATCGTCGGGAAACCTCATGGTTGACTATTAGTTTGCACACCTGAGTTAATGAGAGAAACATGATTGATCAATGCAATTGTCGAGTTATCTGTGTGCGAAGACACATACATGTTGTCTGTTGTGTGGACCGACATGGAAGCCTCATTAGGAAAGGAGAAACCCACATGTCATAAGCATTACAATGATATTAAAGATTATTGATTATTGATAGAAATCGATATGCATCATAGGAATGTCAAAGAAGAAGAAGGGTTTATTTTTGGAATATACTTTGGATAAAGTATGTCATCTTCATCCAAGTCACAGTCTGGTGATTTGAGGAAAGGATAGAACTCAAGTATAACTTGATAGCTTGTAGAGCTTGATGCATTAGGATACTACAGTCCAACACCTTTGGCCTTGAGGTCAAAGAAGTCACCTTTGATAGTTTGAGGAGGCCTGTAACAGTGAGACTTCACTAAAGTCCATGCAGATACTGATTCAAGTGTCCTTCAGGATACCTGAGGGAAACCCTACGAGCATGCCACTTACACCATTTGAGTATGATGAGGAGCCAAGGAGGAACCATAGGCTCTGAATCATATTGTAATTTTTATGACAATACCCATGTTGGGGAAGCCAACCATAAAGAGCCCAAGATGGAGGGTGATTATGATGATGATAAGGGGTGGCGATGGTAAGATAGACACTAAGGGATATTGTGATCTTAATAGGCAATACGAGTCAATCCCGATAGAGTTTGACCACACTAACTTGTCAACAAGGGCAAGAGGTTCGAATTCTCAAACTTGGTGTTGACAGTAGCTTCATGATGGGCAGGAAAGCCTAGACCTCTTCGAGGACTAGCAGATAAGCCTGAGACTCACGAGGCTATAAGGCATAGTCATTATAAATATTATCGGCCATCATATTCATACCAGCACTATCACACCTCTGCCTTGGTGGAAACACGAGAATATAACGAAATTGAATATCAAGAACATATTTCTTTCAAGAGAAACTAAACTTACATTAAGTCTAAATACTAAAGCGCTACAAAGTGTTCAATTAGTACATTTGTAGATTCTCAAAATATAGTCCTAGCACAAAGACAATATGCAAGTTTACACGATAAAACATAAAAAAAACATTTAGTATACTTTTGCAATAAATAAATAAAATCAATCTACATAGGTCCACAACCAAACCTATTGACTTCTTGTACGGCCATTTCTATGTCTTATCACAAAACATTAGTTCTTGGTAGAAATAATTATTCATCCAACAATGTACTTATGGTTTTCACGACCTAACCATGAATGGGAGTTTGTCAAACTCTGATAGTACTATCTATATTAATACATCTGCTCAAATCCACGAGTTAATCGGTTGTGTAGGTAACTTGTCGCCACATGTAACATACATTATATAACTAGCTCAATGTATAAAGTAAACAAGTATTTTGTATTCTTGTAAAAGAAAGTATTTCAAGAATGTTGCAGGACCGTTAGAATGGGTGATGCACTTTACAACACAACAATACAATTGAGGAGAGTTCTTTAAAAAACTTAACAGATCAAATAGGGAACTGGTTAACTAGATAAGAGATGCTAAGAACACAAGTAAATGAGAGACAGAACGAGATAGAAAAAAACAATACAAGTATTTGTTTTTCAAGAATGCTACATATTGTTTCTCAAGTTCTATTATAAAGTGTTACAAAGGCATAATGGAACGTTACAAGTACTTGAGATACATATACTACATCCTACAGCCGACCATACTTTGAAAGCTAGCTAGATACATAAGACTAGACAACAAAATCAAATGTAAAGTCAAAAGGCAGATTGCCTTTTGACTTTGTGACTATGACATGCCATAGCTCACATACTAATATATTAGAAAAAGGATTAAGTACATAAAGTAGAAAGCTTAGACTCAAGACCTCAATGTATAGTTTACCAAAAGCATGGACCTTTTCACCAACTTCTGAAAGATGGTGAGTCGAACAGAGTTGTAGCGGAAAGGTGGTCCAGCTTTATGAAAAAGTACATCCGATAATAGCATATACATAAAAGTATTCGGAAGAAATCTATCTTCATAAACTAGTGTAAGGATTAAATGTAAAGGCTAATGCAACCTAAACACCCAAAGTCTCTCCTGCATGCATGCACGCACAAGTGTACTGAATTAGAATGCTTCGGAAGTTTCACACTAGCAACAGAAAACATTCTAAGTGTGAAATCTTCTGAATCCAAGACCAATATCTTCCGAAGCCAAAGTTGAAGTCTTCCGAAGCTTCAGAGACAAAATCTTCCAAAGCCAACACTTGAAGACTGATTTCTTCTGAAGACTTTTGAACACATGCTTTATCCGATGTACCTTTTACATAAAGCTGGACCCCTTTCTGCTGTGACTGTAAAATCACCAACTTACATATATTGGTGAAAAGATCCATGCTTGTGGTAACTGTACATTAAGGTCTTGAGTTTGTAACTTTCCACTCTATGTACTTTATCCCTTTTGTAATATATTAGGATGTGAGCTATGGCATTTCATAGTCACTAGTCAAAAGCCAATCTGCCTTTTGACTTTACATTTGAAAAGGATCGGGATCTAGTTTGATCAATTAGATTAAGATTTGCAGCGGAATAGCACACGAATTAGATGAAATTTAAGCAAGAATAATATGAATATTCAATCAAACAGTAACAGTTATAGAGAGAGAAAGTTTTCTGCAAAAAGAATGTTTTCATTCATGCACATGCTTCTTGTCAAGGAAATTAGGTCAACATTCCTTTTATAAAGGAATGTGACATCAGCTGACATCACTTGATAGTGACAGCTAACTGATTTATACAAACAACTAAAAGTAAACTAAACTACTAAAGATGTCAACAATTGTGGATACCTTCACAAAATGCTAAGTACACGCTAACATTACAACTACTGAAGTTATAACATCTGAAGTGTAAGAACTTCAGATGTTTTACATAATATAAAACTACTTATTACAAACTACTGAAAAGTAAACCATCACAAATACTGAAGAGAACTACTTCAGCTGTTGTGACAACTTCTGAGAACTTGGTCTTCAGACTTTGTCTTCAGCTGTTATCTTCAGACTTTGTCTTCAGCAGTTGTCTTCAGACTTTGTCTTCAGCTGTTGTCTTCAGCAGTTGTCTTCAGACTTTGTCTTCAGCTGTTGTAGATCATTTCAGTTGTTTTGATGTCTGTGGGACTTAAAGGTTTTTCTGATCTGGCTCATTGGTTCTTTTGGTCCAACAACATTTGATTTCGTTTATTGTCTAGTCAATTGTATCCAGCTGGCCTTCAAAGTATGGCCGGCTATAGGATGTATTATATGTATCTCAAGTACTTGTGACTTTCTGATATGCTTTGTAACATTTGTAATAGAACTTGAGAAAACAATATACTGCAATCTTGAAAACCAACTCCTCGTGTGTTTTGCTATCTTATTCTGTCTCATATTTACTTGTGTTCTTAGTATCATTCAAAGGTTAACCGGTTCCTTGTTTGATTAGTTAAGTGTTCTTAGCAACTCTCCCTACTGTGTTGTTGTGTTGTAAGTGCATACCTTTCACTAGTCCTGCAATTGGTATCAGAGCATTCGAGGCTCTTGATATGAGATCTCACCATCTTAAGATCCCTCACACACACAAATACTTAACTTATCAAATGGTAGCCATTTCTAAATCTGATATGGAAACTGGAACCATGACAAAATCCCTACTGATCACTGTTGATGACTTTGAAACTTGGTGCCAAAGAATGGAAGGTTTCATCAAGTCTCTAGATTCAAGAATGTTGGAGTCTTTTAAAAATGGACCTTACATACCAAGCATATCTTCTATAACTAGAGGTGGTATGATCCTCAAGGTTGTGGCTAACTAATATAAATATAGAAAGGGAGTATAGATTGACCAGAAGGCCATGACAGCCCTTCAGACTACTCTTCCAAACTCTGTATACAAAGGTTTCAAGAAATGCAAAACAGCTAAGCTGCTGTGGGATGCATTGAAACTGATGTATGAGGGTTCCTATGAAGCCAAGGAGAACAAGAAAGATCTCCTAAAGCACCAATTTGAAAATTTCCCCTTTAAAGCAGGTGAGACCATGACTTAGCAATACTTCAGGTATGTTGAGATTGTGGACACCCTAGTGGATGGTGGAGTTGCTCTTGAAAATAGAGATATTGTAAGGAAGTTCATGTCCTTTCTTCCTAGGAAATGGACACACTAATATGTGGTTATGAAGAGAACTAAGAACATGAAGACTCACACCTTGACAGAGTTGTATGGGATTCTTAGTGGATACCAGATGGAGATGAACATGCAAGGTTCATCTAGCAACTCCAGCAATCAAATGGGTTCATCAATTCATGTGGTTGAAAGGGTATCCCAACATCATCTCATATGCTACCCTGACAACTCACAAAAGGGTCCTTTCATCACCTTCCCTAAGACACCAAAGGAGAACTACACTCAAGGAAGCCTATTCCAAGAGAGAAGTTCTTCTCAAGCCTTTGTGTCTTCTGATGAAAGTTATGGCAACTTTCTCTTCACCCTTGAAGACCTGGACTGTATCCATCCAGATGATCTGGAGTACATGGAGATAGTCCAGCAGATGGATCTTCTCACTCATAGAGCCAAGAAATTCTACAAGCGGACCGGAAGGAAGTTCCCCAGCAATGTAGCCAGTGGAAAGTTTGGTCTGGATAAAAGCAAAGTCAAGTGTTACAACTGTAACTTGATTGGCCATTTTGCTAGGGAGTGCAAGGAACCAAGAACAAATGGTGGCCAAGCATAATCTAGACCAAACTACACTAATAAAGCCACTTAGAATGAGAAGCCAAGCAGCAAGCTGCAGTCGCTATTAAAGAAGAAGGCTTTGATTGGAGCTTTAAGATGGAAGATGCATCTCCAAACCAAGCACTGATGGTTGATCATGATGAAGCTAAAGTATTAGAAAATCTCTGTACTCCTGAATGTATTGCTAAAGTCAATAAATACAGGTCCTACAACTTAGAAATAAGATCTAACCTTGAGTCCTTAAATATCCTAAAAGGTGATTTTAGAAAGGCTAAAAATGACTATAAACTAAAGATAGAGGACTTAGAGAAAATCATTTTAGTTCTAAAACATGAGCACACCAACTATAGGACTCAGATCAAGGATCTTATAACTAAGTTGACTGAATGCAAGGCTAAGCTTGTGATCAGCAAAGCAAGGGCAAAAAATGTGTTCTTGAAGAAGAGACCTTCAAGAACATGATATCCTCATCTCTGCATGCCAAGGTGTGTTATCAAAATAAATAGGGACTGGTTCTAGTGAGATATCTCCTCCACACACAATCTTGTTTGTAAGATCACCTAGGTGTGGAACTTGTGAAGATGAGCTTCCTCTCATAGACCCCTTGAGTGAAGAGAATGAAGAAGTGATAGTGATGAATTCCTCTGAGAAGAGTGAAGAGGAGGATTCTAAGACGGGTCACTATCCTTTTGAGGAGAACAAAAAGACTGTGATGACCAAGTCTATGAAGAAAAACATGATCTAAAGAGCAAGGGAAAAGCTAGGAAGGCTCAAGAGATCAATGCCACTTTTGACTCTAAGCAGAAATAGGCTTTTATCTCTGTAGGGTTTAAAGTAGTTAAGACTGATAACATCAACCTAAACCCTTCTACAAAGAGTTCTGGTTCATGTTCAAATCATCTCAGCACCAAGAAGAAGGCTGGTCTGCTGTGTACCACTGTTACACAGCCTGGACCATCCAACTCCAAGAACAGTTCTCAGCCCAAAAGGACTGTCTCATCATCTACAAAGATGAAGGTGGAGAAGGGATGTGGTCAAAATCAGCCTTTTTCTCAGAAGAAGGCTCTTAGGAAGAAAAAGGTGGAATGTGTCATGTGTAAAAGTACTTCTCATTGTGCTAAGAATTGTCCATACAATCCAAGAGGTACTCTTCACATGACCAAGAAAGAGACTTCCAAGAGCTCCAAAAAGATTACAGCTTCAGAAGGAAAGTCTGTTTCCTTCGGAAGCTCTAAAATGAAAAAGAAGGCAAGTGGAAAATTGCCTTCGAAAGAAAATTTGGTCTCGGAAGAAAGGAATTCTTCTGAAGCACTAAAGTCTGCTGCAGTGTTTGCAGAATCTTCCAAAGGTCCAGTAATCAAAACTTCCAAAGTCTCAAAAGCTTTTGAAGTGTTGAAGGACAAGTCCAAACTTCCAAAGGTGGTGCGGAAGTCAAAGAAAGACCAAGTGACTGAAAGTTCTCCATCACAACAACACAAGATCCTCAAAGCACAACTATAGGATCTATTAGTGTTACAATACCTTCTATTTCTTTTGATGAGCCAAGACTAGTAAGGCTTGGGTTTCTAAATGTAACTAATCATTTTTTTGTGCACGAACAGCTCAAGACAAACAAGAATGTCTGGATCATTGATAATGGCTGTTCTTGGCACATGACAGGCAATAGGTCACTACTCCAGAACTTTGAAAGAATTGATGGAGGGCCAGTTGCTTTTGGAGGAGATGAAGGTGGTTACATTTCTAGGAGGGGCAAAGTCACAAATGGTAAGCTCAGCATTGAGAAGGTAAAATTTGTTAAGGAGCTTGGGTACAATCTTCTAAGTGTATCCCAATTTTGTGATCGGAGTCATAACATGCTATTTACTGAGCATGAGTGCATTATTCTCATGCCTGGGGTGGTCATTCCTCATGAGCATATCTTGCTTAGAGCCCCCAGGAAAGGGAACATGTACAAGATGGATTTGCATATTTTGCTCAAGTACTTTGGATTCATAATCAGATGCTTGACTATGGATTAAATTTCAAGGAGACTCCTATTCACATAGACAACAATAGTGCCATCTCTATCACAGAGAATCATGGCAGCACTCAAAGACAAAACACATCAATATCAGGTATCATTTAATTAGATATAACTTTGGAAATGGATTAATTAAACTAGTAAAAGTTAACACAAATGAACAATATGCTGATCTAATGAATAGAGATTTAAGTATCTTATATCAGCTATTGGGATGATTAACTTTGAGTAAGTTTCTCTTAAAACTAATTCTTATTATTTCTTAAAATCTATGTGTCCTAAGTTGTCTAGTTCATAAGCTCTTGTTTTCTCTGGATAAAATCTTTTTGAAGAGTTTCCTTAGTTTTTGAAAAATTTTGATCCTTCAAAAGATACTCTTTTATCTTTGAAAGAAACTTATGCCTTCAAAAACAAATAACTGCTTAAGTAATTTTCCTTCAGAAGAAATTTCTGAAATCTCTTCTGAAGCTTAAAATCTCTCTTAGGTATTTATATGTTTTCAAGGAAAATTTTCTTTCGAAGAAAATTAACTCTCGGAAGCTTTGTTCTTTTTGAACAAAACATTCAATTTTTAATTCTCTTCTCGAAGCAAAATCTTTCAAAACTCTTAGGAAATTCTTCCGAATCATTTTGGCTTCGGAAGCTTTCTCATTAACCTTCCGAAGACAATTTACCTTCAGAAGCTTTTTGACTTCCAAAAAAACTATTTTTTGAGCAAAAGTAAACTGCTTTTTCAGATGTGGGACTGACATCCGGATTTCAATGTTTATCCTCTTCTATTAACTTTGTGTTAAATCCTTTTCACATATAAACCCAACGGTCCCCCTTTTTCTATCATCTCCACCTTTCCTCCAAACCTAAACCCCAACTTTCTTTTTGAAACCACCTTCATGCATACTTCCTTCATCTTTAAGCTTTCTCACAATGGCCAACCTTAACCGCAAAAATAACCCTGATTTCTCCATGCAGTTACACAGGCAACATAACCAAGTTGCTCTGTTACACTCTAAGAAAGATCCACATTTCTCAGAGGTTTGTTGTTTCTTAGATCTATAAAACTACTTCACATCCCTTACCGTTGATCCTACTCTATGTGAGGATCATCTACTTGAATTTTGGAAGACCTGCCAAGAGGTCGTTATGGATGGGGAGAAGACACTGTCTGCCACAATACAGGGGGAACAATCTTCATCACTCCAGCCATCATCAACAATCATCTTCAGCTGGATGATGAACAATGTGAGGTGTTCTTCCTCAAAGAAGTTGTTAACCAATCCTTTAAGTAGATGGTCTATCAGGGAGATTTCTCTTTAAAGAATTTCAGGAAAGGAAGGTCTCATCCAAGTGGAAATACCTACTCCATGTAGTTATCCATAACTTGTCTAACAAGCATGGAGGGTGGGACCAGATTCCTGAGGATGTCTCTTTCATAGTACATTGAATGGTTCAAGGGGTCAAGTTTAGGTACTCTCAATTTGTTTATACTAATTTACTTGCAAACTTGGACACTTAGAGTATTACATGTTCCCTAGATATGTTCAATACATTCTTAACTTGAAACTGGGCTCACAGTTAAGGGGGACATGTAATATTCTTAAACTGGGACAGATGAAGCCTGGCATCTTTAAATTTTTGAGAAAGCTAATTGTTGGCTTCTTAGGGGTAGTAACAGCCCTTGTCTTAAAGTATTAAAGGTCATGCTCAAGGTAACAACCTAATAGCCACAAATCATCCATACAGGAGGAAGTGGATACTGGAGGAAGTGGATACTGGAGCTCCCACTTCCCTGAGGAGCAAACCACTCCCATTACTTCAAAGATTAGTGGTGAGGTTCCTCATGCTCAGCCTGATGAGCTCACTAGCCCAACGGCCTTAAGCCTTCACTCTGAATCTCAACATTCAAGTGAACAACCTTCAGGGGACAGCTACCATCCCCAGCCTTTAGATTTAAACCAACCCATTCCTAACCTTGACTTCTATACTGATGAAGACTTAGGTTTCAGTGCGTACCATGACTCTCTCTTCTTTTCCACTTCTTAAAGAGAGATAACTGCTCCTGAGTCTCCTCTGTCTAGCCCACATCAGTCACCCATAACTAAGGTGGATATTTCTGAACCTGTTCAGGATATCCATATAGAATAGGCTCTCAATTCTGAAAGTGATTACATCATTACGACCTCAACCATGGCAACTCAGCTCATTGACACCTCAACTGAGGCTGCAAGTGAGCAGAGGAAATCTAGCAGCCAAGAACCTGAAGCTGGTGGTGAGAGAGAGGACCTTGGTCCAATTATCTCATCCCCTAATGATTCTTTTGATGAAGATGAGGGGAAATTAAGGCTAAAGATGCATAAATTGTCACAAACATGCACCTATTTAGTCTCCAAGGTCAGTCACCTTGAATCTCAGGTGACTACTGTAAGGCCCCGTTCCCGGGACCCTTAGAGCTGGTAAATCGTCGCTCATAAAACATATAATTACATTGAATTCAATAAACGTTGTAGCGAAAACATTGACAACAAGATTTTCATTAAAAATGCTTTTGCAAAAAAATACAACATTCGTTACACAATATCATTTATTCGCATTACAATGCAAAAACATTTAAACAAAAGAGTGCCATCCATAAGAGCCAAGTAGCCGCCCCGTGCCATCCTCAGCAACTTTACCTGCCAACGGGAAAATGCATAAAAAATCAGTGTTGCTGAGTGAGTTCTAGTTTTAAGTAAAACATACTACACATTCATTAAAACCGTTATTTACTTTTATATATGGTCACACATCATACGTACACATAGATAATATCATTTATTATCTTCATCATTTATTCGGTAACTTTCATTCATTCATGCCTTCTTACTTTCATTCATACGTTCATCTTTACTTCTTTACATTCCATCCAAAACCATGAACTTTACCCCACTATCATGCATAAAGCGGGTATTGGGCCGAGGTCTATCATAGACCCCTTGTCATGGCGCTCAGCAGCCTGGCCATAGTATCTAGGGTAAATTCAGGTGTACCATTGTCATGTGCTATACCCCACCATCATGCATAAAGTGGGTACTGGGCCGAGGTCTATCATAGACCCCCATCATGGCGCACAACAGCCTAACCACAACACCTAGGGTAAGCGACAAAGGTTCTATACAAATGGTCGGTCATAAAGACGGACCCCGGTATGCATCCTTCTGCGGTTGCTAACCCGCACACAGTTTAACTAACACCCTTCATTGGGCGTGTTCCACATACAAGGCTTGTCATACTTTCTTTACTTTCTCTTTCATTAATGCATGCATTCTAGCATTATGTTCCTCTTTTCTTTATCTTCCACTTTACGTCACATAATATTTTCATTTCATTCAGTAACATTTAATGTAAAGACATGGGAAAATAAACATAAATAATAAGGAACATCAACATACACATACAACATCACCATACAGGGCATCATCATACATACATAACATACATCATACATACCACCATGCATAAGCACCACTCATACATCATCAAACCATGCCCTTCACATCATCATTGAATTCCTAAAAGTCAACTTACTATGCCCTCGGGAACATCCTAAGTCAAACCTACATCTGCATTTTCCCCCCGAAATTTAGAGAATAAACTAAGTCCTTTCGGGCGCATGAGCCTTATTTGGGCGTATGAGCACTATTCAGTCGCGTGGCCTTCCAGGCGCATGAGAACACTTAGGCGTATGAACACTATGGGTGAATGAACACTTAGGAGTATGGACTCTCAGTCACATAGCCTTTAGTCACATAACTTTCATGCATATGAGCCTCAGTTGCATGACACTCATCTGCATTTCCCTCAGTCGCATGACCTTCATCCGCATTTCCTTTAGTCGCATGACCTTCATCCGCATTTCCTTCAGTCGCATGACCTTCATCTGCATTTCTTTTTGTTCATCCATATTCTCTTATTCATCCGCATTTCTTTTACTCATCCACATTTCTTTTACGCGTCCGCATTTCCTTTTACTCATCCATATTTCCTTTTACTCATCCGCAATTCCTTTTACACATCCACATTTCTTTTACTCATCCGCATTGACTTTTACTCCGCATTTCTTTTTTTCATCCGCATTAACTTGTTCATCCATATTTCCTTAGTCCCATGGCCATCTAGGCGCATGGACATTTCAGGAGCATGAGCCCTATTTGGGCGCATGAGCATCCTCATTCGCACTTAACATCAGATTTCAGTCCCCAAACATCACTTATCATGTTCTAAGCTTAAATCTTACATTCTAAGCCATAGAAACACAACCATAACATCATCAAACATGAACATAGTCCAAAATCAAACCCCACCCGCAACATACATACATACGGGTATGAAACCCAGTTTTATAAAAACATACATTCATGCATTTCCAACCCCAAAATTAGTTAAAACATGTAAAAGAGGGGTTCTAGAACACACCTTTGCAGCTCTTGGGTATGACTTCTTTAAACCCTTTTGCAAATTGAGCTCAAACACCTAAAACCCACCAAACACACACAACCAAACACACATAATATACATAAGCACACAACCGAGGATGAAACCAGTTAAGAACATTTTAAACACACGAATTCTTACCTTGAATTCGATCTACTGCACTTGTTCTTCTTCAAAATCCGAATGCTTCTGCTCTCTTTGCTTCTCTCTCTAAAAATCCGATTGATATGGGTGAAGAGAGGGTGATGGGCGGCCATCACCTTTTACACCCACTTTTTCAAACATTTTGTCCTTTTGGACACATTTTACCCTTCAACTGGGTAAGATATCTTTTCTTTCTTTTTCTTCACTTTATTCTTCTTTCTTTGTCTTTTATAAATAATAGGGTGTTACAAGTCCACCCCCTTATTTAGGTTTCATCCCCAAAACTTGTTATTCCTCAAACAAACTTATGCTTCCACTGTACACGCAACAGAGGAACCACTTAATTCCTTAACTTCTTCTCTTTACAATCAATGATCGCCACTGGTTGCTCCACATAATTGAGCCATTCGTCTACCTCGATGTTTTCTAGTGGTACAACCATGTCTTCGTCTGCCAAACATTTCCACAAATGAGATATGTGGAATGTCGGATGAATTCCACTTAACTCATCTGGTAACTCCAATCTACAGGCCACCTCTCCTACTCTAGCATTGATTCAGAAAGGCCTTATGTATCTTGGGCTCAACTTGCCCCACTTTCTGAACCGAATGATACCCTTCCAAGGTGAGACTTTCAACATGACCATGTCACCCACTTGGAACTCAATCAGTCTACATCATTTATCATCATACGACTTTTGTCTATCTTTGGTTGCCTTCATGAAGGCTTTGATCCTATCCAGTTTCTCAGTCGTAGCCTCGAGCACTTCGACGCTCCCTAACTCTTTATGGCCGATATCACCCCACCACACTGGTGTCTTGCATCTCCTACCATATAGCATCTCATAAGGAGGCATACCGATACTGGCATGATAACTGTTGTTATATAAGAACTTAGCTAACGGCAAGTGGTCATCCTAACTTCCTCCAAAATCAATGACGCATGCCCGAAGCATATCTTCCAGCGTCTGAATCATCCTCTTCGACTGACCATCCATTTGAGGATGATAAGCCATGCTAATATGTAGCCTCGTCCCCATCGCATTGTGGAATTTCTTCCAAAATTTGGATGTAAACCGAGTGTCGTGATCAGACACAATAGACATTGGTACACCATAACGAGTTACAATCTCTTTAATGAACAGATCCGCCAACCTCTCGGATGAATATGTCTCGCGAATCGGTAGGAAGTGAGCACTCTTCGTCAAACGATTGACGATCACTCATATAGCATTATACCGTTTCAAGGTACGTGGTAGATTCGTAATGAAATCCATGGTGATGTGCTCCCACTTCCATTCTGGTATATCCAAAGATTGGATCTTCGCATATAGCTTTTGATGCTCAGTCTTCACTTGTAAACAAGTAAGCATTTACTCACATACTCCACCACATCACGCTTCATGCCCGACCACCAATATTCTTTCTTCATGTCTTGGTACATCTTTGTAGCACCGGGATGAATAGAGTACCGAGTCTTGTGAGCTTCATCCATAATCTTCACACGTAGTCCCCAAAAACGAGGAATCCACATACGTTCAAATCAGGTTCTAACACAGAGTGTGTTTTCACCCAATTCCGCAACCAAACCTCTCATTCTTTCGGAGTTAAGATGATCTTCTTTCAATGCCTCATCTTGAAACTCTTTGACTTGCTTCATCACATCAGAGGTCATGATCAACTGGTAAGCTTTCACCCAAATCGGCTTGGGTCTCTCTTTTCGACTAAGGGCATCCGCCACCACATTGGCTTTGCCCAGATGGTAGTGGATCTCGCAATCATAATCTTCTATAAGCTCCAACCATCTCCTCTGCCTCATGTTCAAATCCTTCTGCTTGAAGAAGTACTTCAAGTTCTTGTGGTCAGTGAATATGGTGCACTTCGTCCCGTATAGATA
The DNA here is from genome assembly GCA_025506515.1 of Flaveria trinervia. Taxonomy (NCBI): domain Eukaryota; kingdom Viridiplantae; phylum Streptophyta; class Magnoliopsida; order Asterales; family Asteraceae; genus Flaveria; species Flaveria trinervia. The sequence continues at coordinate 45,104,258 of CM046457.1, forward strand.
GTGCCTCCAAATCTTTAACGCGAAGACCACAGCTGCTAGCTCCAAATCATGAGTAGGGTAATTAACCTCATGAACCTTCAACTGTCGGGATGCATAGGCTATAACCTTTCCTTTCTACATTAACACACACCCCAACCCCGAGTAGGAAGCATCAGAATAAACCACCATATCTTCACTTCCATCGGGTAATGACAAAACAGGAGGTTGAGTCAACCTCTCCTTTACTCCTCGAAAGCCTTCTCTTGAGCTTGACCCCATACGAACTTTACATCCTTCCAGGTCAACTTGATCAGTGGAGAAGTGATCTTAGAGAAGTCTTGAATGAATCTCATATAACAACCCGCCAAACCCAGAAGCTATGAATCTCGGATGGCGTCTTTGGAGACTTCCATTGCATCACTACCTCCACCTTTGCCGAGTCCACTATAATCCCCTCGGGATTCACCACATGACCCAAGAATTGAACCTCGCACAACCAAAATACGCACTTGGAGAATTTAGCATACAGCTTCTCCCTCCTCAATGTCTCCAACACCTCTCTAATATGACTGGCATGCTCCTCTTCACTTTTGGAATAAATCAGATAGCATCGATAAACACAATCACTGGTTTATCCAACATCGGCCGACACACTCGATCATCAAGTCCATAAAAGCAGCTAGCGTGTTGGTCAACCCAAAGGACATAACGAGGAACTCGTAGTGACCATAACCCATGCGAAAAGCTGTTTTAGGAATATCTTGTTCATTCACCTTTAGTTGATGGTAGTCCGATAAAAGATCTATCCTTGAAAACCAACTGACACCTTGAAGCTAATCGAACAAATCATCAATTCTCAGTAACGGGTATTGGTTCTTTACTGCCAACTTATTCATCTCACGGTAGTCAATACACATCCACATACTACCATCTTTCTTCTTCACAAACAAGACCGGAGCACCCCAAGGAGAGATACTCGGTCTAATGAACCCCTTGTCAAGCAACTCTTGCAATTGCTCCATCAACTCTTTCATCTCTGTCAGAGCCAACCGATACGGTGCCTTAGCAACAGGCTAGGCACCCGTATCAGCTCAATCTGAATTCGTTCTCGCGGTTTGGTGGCACTCCTGGTAAGTCTTTGGAAATACATATGAAAAGTCACACACCACTGGTACATTGGTCAGTTGTGGTGTTAGCGTATCCACATCCTTCACGTAGGCCAAGTAGGCACTACATCCACGCCTCATGCACTTTCCTTCCACCACCATCGAAATCACTTTGGGATCGTAGTGACTCAATCACCATAAACCGTCACCAACTCCCGTCAGGCATTGCCAAACGAATCATCTTCTTGCGACACATAATGTTTGCCTCGTAGTCTGCCAACTAATCCATTCCCTGGACTACGTCAAACCCGCCTAAGGTCATTACGAATGGTCTAACTGGAAATTTATGACCTTCTAATTCCACATCACAACCTTTTATCATCTTAGAAATCCTGGTAGACTTACCTATGGCAGTTTCTACATCAAAGGGCGCATCTACACTCCTACTACTAATAGCCAATTTAGTACAGAAAGCAGCAAAAATACAACTTTTACTATCACCATAATCGAATAACACAGAGGCTAAAGTTTGGTTTACTAGAAACGTAGCTGACACAACATCAGGGTCCATCCTAGCCTCCTCCTGCATCATCGTAAATGCTCTGGCGCTCGCCCTCAGTCCTTCTCCTCCAGTCTTCTTCACCCCCGAACCTTCAGCCCTTGGCTTCTTACAGTCTCTACTAATGTGACCCTCTCCACCATAATTAAAACATCTGACCACATGACAGTCCCTCGCTATGTACCCCATCCTCCCACATTTGAAGCATAAGTTCGATCCCAACATACATTCTCCAATGTGCTCCTTTCCACATCTGCCACACTTTTTCAACCCCACACCAGTTGTGGCCACACGACGGTCATCTACCCTTGTCTTCTTGTTACTCGTCGGGGCACCACCTCGACCAAATATTTTCCCATTCCAATTCCGGTCACCACCACCTTTCTTGCTTCCTTCAGTCACCACCACAGTTCTCTCATCATACAACCTCCTTGCCAAATCCACCGCCGACCTAAAAGTTCTCGGCCGGGCAGCGTTCATGTGCCTACGGACATCCGCCGGCAAGCCCTGGATATACCGCTTAGTCTTTCGTGATAGAGGTGTCACCTGATCAGCACCAGTGGTTTCATTTCATTAAACTTGGTGGTGTATTGCTGATGTGTCATCGTTCCCGCCTCCAGCTGTAGGAAATCCCTCTTAACTTTGTCCAACTCATGATGAGGACAAAATTCCTCAATCACCAGTCTCTTCAACTCCGGCCATCTCATGCTTCTGATAGTTCAGCTACCCTCAGCTTGGATGATATTTTCCCACCAACACAGAGCCGGGTCCGCAAACGAGTGGGCAGCAAATTTCACCTTCTGGTCTTCTCGACACTCGTTGATATTCAGAACAACTTCCATTTCCCTCACTCATCGGTAAGAAGCAGCAGTAGTGCCATTCCCATCAAAAGTAGGGGGCTTACACCTTTGAAATGCCTCGTAGTTATATCCTCGTGCCGCCTCCAGCGCAGGCTCTTCTTCTTCATCCTCTTCATCATCGGAGAGAACCGTTTCAGGATCCGGTCGCTCCCTTTCTCCCAAGGACTTGTTCCTCTCTTTTCTTTCTCCTTCCCTTACAGCCTTTATTACTTCTGTCACCACAGAAGGTAGGATCGTCTGCATGACCTGGTGAAATTCTTCCATAACAACCTCCTTTACTGAGGCTCTCAAATTGGTGCTCTTATCACCGCCCTCCGGATGAGGGGCCTCGGGTTCTTCATGAACCACCTTTTCGGCTCTAGGTCTTCATCTCGTAGCCGGTGGTTAAGCACCACGACCTCCACCATGTGAAGCTTTAGATGATCTACCACCAGCCATCCTCTTACACACTGAAAGATTTAAACACCAACACGGTCATTCAAGGGAACAGTTCAGTTTATGTCAAGTATAGTAGGTCCCTAATTATAATGGCCAGTTGTGATTAGCCACTTACTTTACTCTTCATACCCCGAGCATTACCTATCCTGAATACATCAGTATCTAAATCTACAAGTAGCACATAAACCACATAACATGCGCACATAATACCGGTTAACATTAAGAAAATACCTGATGGCACGCAGCTACTCGGACTGGCATCCCTTCCCTTTCCATCCCGTTTTTAGTTTAAGTTAAGGTTTTTTTTTAAAATTTACCTATTTCACCTTAAACTTTGGCTGTGATACCAACTTGTAAGGCCCCGTTCCTGGGACGCTTACAACTGGTAAATCGTCGCCCATAAAACATATAATTACATTGAATTCAATAAACGTTGGAACGGAAACATTGAAAACAACATTTTCATTAAAAACGCTTTTGCAAAACAATACAAAATTCATTACACAATATCATTTGTCGCATTACAATGCAAAAACATTTAAAAAAACAATGCCATCCAAAAGAGCCAAGTAGCCACCCCGTACCATCCTCAGCAACTTTACATGCCAACTGGAAAATACATAAAAAGTCAGCGTTGCTGAGTGAGTTCTAGTTTTAAGTAAATATACAATACTTTTATTAAAACCGTTCTTTACTTTTGTATGTGGTCACACATCATACGTACACATAGATAATATCATTATTATCTTCATCATTTATTCGTTAACTTTCATTCATTCATGCCTTCTTACTTTCATTCATACGTTCATCTTTACTTCTTTACATTCCATCCAAAACCATGAACTTTACCCCACTATCATGCATAAAGTGGGTACTGGGCCGAGGTCTATCATAGACCCCCCGTCATGGCGCTCAGCAGCCTGGCCATAGTACCTAGGGTAAATTCAGGTATACCATTGTCATGTGCTATACCCAACCAGCATGCATAAAGTGGGTACTGGGCCGAGGTCTATCATAGACTCCCGTCATGGCGCACAACAGCCTGACTACAACACCTAGGGTAAGCGACAAAGGTTCTATACAAATGGTCGGTGATAAAGATGGATCCCGGTGTGCATCATTATGGAGTAGCTAACCCGCACACCGTTGAACTAACACCCTTCATTGGGCATGTTTTCCCATACAAGGTTTGCAATACTTTCTATACTTTCTCTTTCATTAATGCATGCATTTTATCATTATGTTCCTCTTTTCTTTATCTTCCACTTTACGTTACATAATACTTTAATTTCATTCATTAACATTCAACGTAAAGCCACGGGAAAATAAACATAAGTAATAAGGAACATCAACATCAACATACAAGATCATCATACAGGGCATCATCATACATACATAACATACATCATACATACCATCATGCATAAGCACCAGTCATACATCATGAAACCATGCCCTTCACATCATCATTGACTTCTAAAAAGTCAACTTACTATGCCCTCGGGAACATCCATGTCAAACCTACATATGCACTTTCCCCCCATAAATCAAAGAATAAATTGTCCTTTTGGGCGCATGAGCCTTATTTGGGAGTATGAGAAATATTCAATCGCATGGCATTCCAGGCGCATGAGAACACTTAGGCGTATGAACACTATGGGCGAATGAACACTCAGGCGTATGGACTCTCAATTGCGTAGCCTTCAGTCACATAACTTTCATGCGTATGGGCCTCAGTCGCATGAGACTCATCCGTATTTCCCTCAGTCACATGACCTTCATCCACATTTCCTTCAGTCTCATGACGTTCATCCGCATTTCCTTCAGTCGCATGACCTTCATCCGCATTTCTTTTTGTTCATCCGCATTTCTTTTGCTCATCCATATTTCTTTTACTCATCCGCATTTCCTTACTCATCCACATTTCCTTTTACTCATCTGTATTTCCATTTTACTCATCCGTATTTCCTTTTACCCATCCACATTTCCTTTTACTCATCTGCATTGACTTTTACTCCGCATTTCTTTTGTTCATCCGCATTAACTTGTTCATCCGCATTTCCTTAGTCACATGGCCATCCAGGGTGTTAGGGTCTGGTATTGAACCTAACACCAACTGATTGGCAATCCAATCAGTGAGAACGCACGTAGATACAATAACGGATTGAATCTAACGTCAAGAATTAATTAGGAATCGATCTACAACGTTCTATGAACTTGGAGTACGAACTTAGAGGGTTCTGGATGACTAGGGTACGTCTGGGGTCGAAGTGGATTGAATGATTACGTTTTCCACAAATTAGGTGGTATTTATAGGTTAGGGTTGCTCATTCAGGCGACTGAACCATTAGCATGGTTCATTCGTGCGATTGAGCCATGAGGTTGATCCATTTGCATAACTGAGTGTTCAGTCGTGTGACCGAGTCAGACGCATGAAGTTGTTCAGGCGTATGAACTATTTAGGTGCATGGACACTCAGTCGCATAGCCATTCAGACGCATGACCACTGTTAGGGCGCATGGTCCAGTCGGACGCATGTGAACTTCACTTCACCATGTTTGAATGTATTCAATATTATAACATTATGCATAACAATTCAAACAATCACAACCTATATAATCAAGTCAATATGCGTTAAACAACTCATTAATGAAATATAAACTTTATAAACACACCAACACTTGCATTTCATTAAGTACCCAACTATTACATTTACATAAGCGTAAGACAATACAAAGATATTACATTAAGATCAGAAACTAGGACACATGTATCAACAAACTCCCCCTTGACCTAGTTCATCTATTCTCTTACCTTCTTCATAACCTCGTCGTACTTCTTGTACTTCTCCTCTCTTGTGACTCCTGCGTGTATCTCAAACGCAAACCAGAGTCGTATCACATTTTGGAATTGGAGGGCTTGTACAATATCTTGCGTTTCATAGAACAATGGCCACTTGTATAATGTGTACACATCATCAGCAGACAAGTTTGTAAGCCACATTAGGTCAAATACCCTGATAGTATCCATTTTCCCTTCTTTGTTCAGAACTATGACCGCCTCTCCTGTTCTCCAATCATAGTACCACCATTTAAAGTGTGGTTGAAGTCTTGTGGCATTTACCTAGAGGGATTCTTGACATTGTTCTTGGGGGACTCCACTTCAGCACTATCTTAGGCTTCCCAGTTATGGGATCAACTTCAAAACATCTGATATACCTAGTAGGTTGTTAAGGTTTGAAGTTGACCCACCTGGTATGGTACTCTTTCTTCAGGGCAGCCTGAAACCAGCCTGACATCTTCCTCGGGTCAGCATATAGTAACTTCAGTTTAGCCAGCTGGTTGAGCTCAAAACCAGGTAGAGACTTTAGATCATGCGGGAATCTAAAGTACTCGATACCCATTTCTCTCTTTATTGCGTATACGTTAAGATCATCAAAATGAGCCCATGTGATAATCTTGCCTGACACCTTTTGATGTTTCTTTACTCTGTAGAGCTTGGTGTATACATTAGGTTTAGGAGCAGAGCATTGTGCTCAGATCTCCTCAAAACATGCAGCCCATTCAGCCTTTCTGATATCAACATCGGCGTTTGAGGCTTGGGCTTGTTCTTCAACTCTCTCAGTTTCTTGTTCCATCTGATCTAGTATATCAAATGTATCACTAACTAGGGAATCACCCAAATTGGGGACCACATTTCCCTCTTTCTAGCATACTCTGGATAGTGATCTGCTGTGACATCCTCAATCTCTATCTCACCGATGTCCTTGAGCTCGTCATCACTTTCAACATGGACTGTTGGAGCATCTTTCACGATCTCATCAGGATTTAGTCAGAACATTTCTGCCAGTTGCTCGTCGGTGAGATCATGAATTATCTCTCCTTCTTCAGGAATGTAATTCACCGATCTCCTGACAATCCCCTGCAGATCAAGAATCACTTTGAGTTGAGTCTTGATCTGTTGGAGGGGAGCAACATCATATTCATCCCCTTGAAAATTTGGATATGCTTGATTTAAAACATGTAACGCATCAATCATTAGTCAACAATCAAAGCAGTAAACATCAATAATAACCATAAACATTAATTACATTTATTTGATACAATATTCAGATACACATGATTTAAATAACACAAACAACTATGCATTACTCTTGTCTTGAATAGCTGGTGTGTCAGTAGGATTAGCAGAAGATGATGGGGCTCCTTGGTCTTGATTTTTCTTTGTGTGCCTCTCTTGACCTTGAGCTGATGTAGATGCAACTACATCTCCTTCATCATCATCATCATCATCATCATCGACATTATTACCTGCATCAGTGTCATCCCCTTGATTATCACAATCGTCATCATCATCACTGTCATCGTCATCACCATCATCTCCATCTCCTTCTCGGATATTAGAGGCTCATCTTTGGATCCCTTCAGTCTCAGCATAAGCTTCTTGTTCTGGGCCTCTAAATCTTGTATCCTCTGTACTGAGGATGTATGCATCTCTCTCAGCTCTATTATCTCTTGGCTCTGAGTCTCTATCCTTTGGGCTTGGGATGCATTAAGCTTCCTCAGCTAATTAAGCTGAGAGGCTCGCTGTTCATCTATCGCCAGCAGCTTCAGCACTAACCAGTTAAGGTTAGCCAACTACTCCTCCAACCCGACAGATGGGTAAGAGGATCCAAAAACAGGTGTCACCTGTGAAAAGGTCCCGAATCCATGGCCTGTAGGGGTGGTAGTAGATGTACAGAAGTGGTGTATGAGGTTGTAGTGGTGGTGGATGGGAAGTGTGTAACTGGTGGAGTAGGTGTGGAAGTGGTGTATGAGGTGGTAGTGGTGGTGGGTGGAATGGTGGTAGTGGTGGTAGTGAATGTAGTGGTAGTGGTGGTAGGTGGAGTAGTGGTAGCTGTGGTGGTGGCTGTGGTGGTGGCTGTGGTGGTGATAAAGGTGATTATGCGCTTCTTCTTTTTCAAACCGTGGGGCTGAGCCATCCTCTTCTCCTCGATCCATTCGAGGAGGATGCTCCCCCTAGAACATGGCCTGGTAGATCAGGAGTATATGTAGGATCATAGTAGTTTCTCCCAATCTGCCTGGGCGTTCACCAACCGCCCGGAGCCCTCGTTCTAGGGGAACAACTTTACTTCCCACAGTCCGAGTTAGAGGCTCCTCATCTGACTCCTCCTCTTCCTCACCAGGTATGAAACCCTGGTGGAATCCAGCAGTCTCAGCGATATCTCCAGTAGGGGCAGAGGCTAGAGATACAATATTAGCAGTGGGGCCCGTTGGTTGAGTGGGCCCCACATCTCCAGCATTCCCGCTATCATCATCGTCGGAGTCATCATCGGGTAGCTGCAGCTGCTCTACCTCCGAGTCACTGTCAACATGACGCCATTTATGTCTAGCTGGCGCCACGTAATCCTCCGGGGCCAGATGCCCAAATAGTCTCCTCACAGGGGGCTTTACCTGCTTTCCCTTGTAGACCTTCATCCTCTCCAAGGTGGTTTCATCCATCACCTTGAGTACAACTGCATCCTCTTTTTCCTTCGCCAAGGAAAGAAGCTTCTGGTCGATAATCATTTGCATAAAACGAGGGTTCATGCAGAAGCCCTCCTTCCCTTTCCCTTCAATGTTCTCCACCAAGTAGGTGAAGATAATCTTTGAGAAGTTGAACGGGTGGTTCAGCACCAATGCAGCATATGCGTTCTGAATCTGATCAGAGAGCTCATCAAAGCCTCCTTCCGTGACGCTATACATTTTAGGAGAATGTGTGCAAGGTACTTGAACTAAGGGCACATGTTTCTCTTGTTGAGCACCCCTACATTGATGTCCCCAGCGTATTTGGCGCGCAGAAAGCAACCTCGGACAGTAAGGGGATGTAGTCTAGTAGGGCAGTCAGCGTCGTCCCCAAACTGCAACACCATCCTGAGATCATCCTTAGTGATGTCAATGGCCATACCACAGATAGAGCTTCGTATGCTATATGGCTCTCGTGATCGATCAACAAAAGCATTTTCCCAAAAGGCCTGGTGTAAAGACCTGTAGGGAGTGCATAGAGTAGGATGGCCTTGTGGATCCTTGATCGCCTAAGAAACGTGATGATCTCTGTAAACTCAGCGCCATTCCGAGTAGTATGGTCTAGATGAGCACATATATTGTGCTTAGGGTTGATAGACCATCTAGCAGCCATCAATTTGAAACACAAGACACATAATCATTAGATACTCACATAACACATACTAGTTCTAAATAACTTGATAACATTCATTCTGATTCATTCACGTGAATGAATTATGCGACTGTGTTCAGTCGGATATTCTATCATGCGACTGGACTCATTCGGGTGAATGAACATGCAACTTAGTTCAATCGGTAGGCTGAGCCTGCGATTGATTCAGTCGGCCGACTGAGCTCATTCGCATGTCCCATTTGGCCGATTGAGCTATTCGTCCGACTCAATCGTGCGAATGGAGTTCATCCATCTGACCTGTCGCATGACGTACTGTTTGGTTGACTTAGGATCGAGTTTTGACCGATTCATGAAATTAAACGTTGTGTAAAGGTTCTATAGACTCGCAACCCCTTAACTAATAACCTAATAACATTATTTTTAACATTTTACATGGTTTCAGTAGGTTATTAGTCCATGGAATGGTTCGGTTCTTCATTCAATCGCGAACCACCAATTAGGGCACCATTTCTTCTGATTTCGGTGAGATTTCATCACATTTTACCTGTAAGAGAACAGACACACTTCAGAATATCAAGAAGGAAGAGTAATTGAGGTCTATCAAAAATTTGGGCAGAGTAACAGTATGGTGTGCCATTTACGGGCGATTGGGAGTTATGAGTCTATGCGACCGACTCCCCCTCTATTTATACTGAATGTGAATTCAATCGTACGACTGAACTCATACGCTCATTTCATTCGGGCGAATGTACCTAAGTCATGCGACTGGATCAGTCGCTCACCTTCAGTCATCCGACTAGAGTTCAGTCGTGCGACTTGTTCATTATCCTACTCTCAATCGGCCGAATGGCTCGTTCGTATAAGTCATTTGGTTTAATGGTCCATACTCATGTCCATTCGACTGTTTAATGCATGGGTATGGTCCATTCACATGATTGGTCCATACTCAGGGTCTAGTCGTGCGAATGGGTCATACTCTTTAACTTTTTCTGACTTTATGACCATTTGACTTTTAGACCCTTTTAAACTGTTGATTTAACATTTTGAACACTTGATCATCTTAGACGTGATCATTTTAACTTAAAACCTTTTGATCATCTCAGACATGAACCTTTTAAAGACATTTTGTCACCTCTGATGTGACCCTTTTAGATGATAAGGTCCCTTATCAACTTCCATGACATAGTCCGATACTACACACAACTGAAATAGACTAACGTTGTACCTACATAAAAGAATTAACACTGAAAATTATACTAAGACATGTTTTTGTATTTTGTGAGGGTTAATTCCCAAGATGTAACTCTAAGTAATAATTTTTCTAAGAGGGCAGTTTCAATCTTTTAAACCATACATGGACCAAGTTAAGCTGGAATCATACAGGATATTCAAATCATTTGGGACCAGTTAGCTAAAACCTTTGATGCTCTATTCGTGTTTTTTCATCTAGAGCCATTTAGCAAATTTAGGAAGTCATACTAGTACTATTAGGTCGCCACACTGATTTAAACTTTCAAGAATTGTAGCCACAGTGATTGTCAGTATACTTATCCTCTTAAGTCCATACACAGACTTTCAACTCAGTTGGGTGATTGACTTACGGTTTGTTTATTTCAACAAGCATTTGTGGATTCCACACTTATACGGTAATCAACATTCCTCAGGAGACTTTCGAATAGTCTTAGGGTAGAATTCAAGAAGAGACTATTCATAGAATTTTCAAAGAGAAGCCAATCCTCAGGTCAGTGCCATCGCACGGTAGAGAGGCGGCAAACAACAATGAGTTCTAGAATATATAGGTTATGCTTATCCTCAGGTTAGTGCCACCGCATAGCAGAGAGCCACATAACCTATCTTCTTGTATGAGCAAGTTTTCATTCTTTTAGCATAGGTCTCACCAACAACCTAGGTTATAAGTTTGATTGTATTTGCATTTTTCATGTGCTTTTGCTCATGCTTTGGTCTTACGCACACTTTTGTGGCGTTTATTTTGCTCGTCACCCCTTATTGGAATCTTGTTGATTGTGTTAACGAGGGATAAGGTGTTACCCACATCTAGTCAAACATTTTAGTTTAATCTTGAGATCACCAAAAAGGTGTAGTCATCTATTGTGTTGAATCTACCGACATATCAACTGTGGTCTAGCAACCTCTAGGTCTACTTTCTTTGTGTTACCTTAGTAGTAGCTAGCCTAACTATCATATTTCTTTTTATATTGCTCAGACTACACAGACTTATACTTGAACTTTGCATCCTTTTCAATTTTGAATTTTAAAGTCCCAAATGGTTTGTACCTGTGTACTATCATATTCCAGACATTAAATCGGTATCACACATATGATCTTATTTATTATCAGCTCGCCTCTCCTTTTCCCTTGTTTTTTTTTTTTCTTTTTCATACCTATTCTCCCCCTAAAATACTAAAACCTCTAAGGTTTGCGTTTTAGGATTTTAATGGGCAGGAAACCTCTACCGACATATCAACTGTGGTCTAGCAACCTCTAGGTCTACTTTCTTTGTGTTACCTTAGTAGTAGCTAGCCTAACTATCATATTTCTTTTTATATTGCTCAGACTACACAGACTTATACTTGAACTTTGCATCCTTTTCAATTTTGAATTTTAAAGTCCCAAATGGTTTGTACCTGTTACTATCATATTCCAGACATTAAATCGGTATCACACATATGATCTTATTTATTATCAGCTCGCCTCTCCTTTTCCTTGTTTTTTTTTGTTTTTTTTTTCTTTTTCATACCTATTCTCCCCCTAAAATACTAAAACCTCTAAGGGTTTGCGTTTTAGGATTTTAATGGGCAAGGAAACCTCTACCGACATATCAACTGTGGTCTAGCAACCTCTAGGTCTACTTTCTTTGTGTTACCTTAGTAGTAGCTAGCCTAACTATCATATTTCTTTTTATATTGCTCAGACTACACAGACTTATACTTGAACTTTGCATCCTTTTCAATTTTGAATTTTAAAGTCCCAAATGGTTTGTACCTGTGTACTATCATATTCTAGACATTAAATCGGTATCACACATATGATCTTATTTATTATCAGCTCGCCTCTCCTTTTCCCTTGTTTTTTTTGTTTTTTTTTCTTTTTCATACCTATTCTCCCCCTAAAATACTAAAACCTCTAAGGGTTTGCGTTTTAGGATTTTAATGGGCAAGGAAACACACTAAATGGAATTAAACTAGTTAAACAAACACAAAAGAAGAAAAACTAAAATAACACTAAAATTTAAAATTAAAATGAACTAGACGCGATGCATCGGACTATACATGGTCATCTTCAGGAATGACCTCACTTCTCTTTTTAGCGCCATTTACCTCTAACAGATATAGAAAACGTGGTTTGTCAAAAGCCTTTGTATAGAGATCAGCGCGTTGAAAATCAGTGTTTATTTTTATCACATCGATTAAATTCTTTTCAAAACAGTCACATATGAAGTGATATTTGATTCCGATGTGTTTGGTCTTAGGATGTTGGACCGGGTTTTTAGTGACTGCAATCGCAGCAGAGTTATCAACAAAGATAGGAGTGGAAGTGAAATGCAAACCGTAATCCCGCATTTGCTGTTGAATCCATATGATTTGGGAATAGCAGCTTGCAGCAGCAACGTATTCGGCTTCACAGGTTGACAGAGCAACCGAGGTCTGCTTCTTACACTACCAGGTTACTAATCTTCTCCCAAAGAACTGACACCTTGCTGATGTAGACTTGTAGTTCATCTTGCAGCTGCAGTAATCTGAGTCACTATACACTGTAAGTTCAAAGTCATCATCATAAGGATACCACAACCCAAGTGTGGGTGTGCCCTTCAGATAACGATATATCCTTTTGACTCCAATTAGATGGTTCACCTTAGGCTTTGCCTGATATCGTGAGCATAAACATGTAGCATTCATGATATCAGGTCTTGAGGCCGTGAGATACATGAGAGATCCAATCATCCCTTGGTACATAGTGGCATCTACCAGATCATCGTTCTCATCGGGTGTTACATCATGGTTTGTAGCTAGTGGAGTGCCAGCTGTGGAAGCATTCTCCATATCAACCGACTGAGAATATCTCCTACCTACTTGGTCTGATGTAGGAAGATTCCTTTTGGTGTCTGATCCACCTGTAACCCGAGAAAGAACTTCATCTCCCCCATGGCACTCATCTCAAACTCCGCCTTCATTACTGCTTCGAATTCTTTGCATAATTCTTCGTTCTTTGAACCGAAGATTATGTCATCTACATAGATCTGTACTAGCAGTAAGTCTCCATCTTTTTCTTTGATAAACAGTGCAGTCAATGACTCCCCTGCAAAATCCGTGTTTCACAAGATGAGTCAAGAGTTTCTCATACCAAGCCCGTGGAGCTTGGTGAAGCCCGTATAGAGCCTTGTCGAGTTTGTAGACTCTATTCCGATGATATGGATCCTCAAATCTCTCAAGTTGACTAACATATACTGTTTCTCTGATCTCACCATGAAGAATGCACTCTTAACATCTAACTGATAGACCTTGATTTTCATATAAGATGCATAGGCAAGGAAGATTCGGATGGCTTCCATCCTTGCCACTGGTGCAAATACTTCATTGTAGTTGATACCTTCAACTTGTTGAAAACCCTAAACAACAAGCTGAGCCTTGTTTCTGATGACCACCCCTTGATCATCTTTCTTGCATTTCAAGACCCATTTGGTGCCAATGACTTTATCACCTTTAGGTCTATCAATTAGTGTCCATACACCTAACTTCTTAAACTAAAGAAGTTCTTCTTGCATGGCACTAACCCAAGCCTCATCATTTAGTGCTTCACTAACATACTTTGGTTCAAACTGAGACACAAAGCAACGGTATGCACCGTCATGAAGGTATCCTTTTTCCATCATGAAGGCATAATCAGCTGAATATAGCTGATTTCTAGTCTGAACCCCTGATCTCACATCTCCTATAATGTTATGCAATGGGTGATAGACGTTTAGACGTGAGCCAGGAGTTGTCGGAACAATCACCTCAGAGTCAAGATTATGAACATTTGGTTATGGATCTGAGGCAGTTGGAGTCAGAGTATCTGATGGCTCAGAAGCATCACTCGTCAATGCTTGTGAACTTGTGGTAGTCGGAACCTGTACATCCTGGTTGATCTGATCATTTTCTTCATTTTCTTCATCAGAGGAAGAATCAGTCACATCAACTTCTCCCCTTGAGTTGGTAGTATCATGACTTGTTGAATCTTGAGATGGTGTGTTCAAGACATCGTACATCATCTTGTTTGCCAACTTGTCTTCTGAAGCGGAAACAGGTATGTTGAAGGTCTTAAAGAATCCATCATAGTCGAAAAAGTAAGCAGGCCCTTTTCCAGCAGGCGGTGTGATATATCTCTGAACATCAACATTACACCACACCTCTACTTGGCCTGTTGAGTTGTTGTAAACTCTCTTGTTCGGTATATTGTATCCTAGAAAGATACGTTCATCAATCTTCTCATAGAATTTTCCCTCCTGAGTCTTCTTCAGCAGGGTGCACGAAGCGCCAAACGGCTCGAGATATTCCAAGTTAGGTTTACGTCGCTGTAATAACTCATAGCATGTTTTACCATGTCGTTTTACTACCAAAACTCGATTAAGGGTATAACATGCATTTGCCATTGCTTCATTCCAAAATTGGGTAGGCAGTTTCAAGTCCGCCAGCATAGTTCGTGCCGTTTCTATCAAGCTACGGTTCTTCCGTTCAGTAACGCCGTTCATTTGAGGGGTATAAGCCGAGGTAAATTGATGTACAATTCCTTTTTCCTTGCAATAGGCCTCCATCCTCTGACTCTTAAACTCGGTTCCGTTGTTTGAGCGCACTTGTCGTACCTTCAGCTTGTATAGGGATTCCGGTGTAGTTACCAATTCCTTGAAGGATTCAAATGTTTCTGATTTGGATTTCAGAAACATTACCAAGAGAACCTTGAGTAGTCATGAGTAACTACATAGCAATACAAGTCGTCAGCGATGCTTCTTGTACTTACTGGACCAAACAGATCCATGTGAAGAAGTTCAAGAGGAAGTTCTATAGAATGAACTTTCTTTTCCTTATGAGATTTCTTCGTCTGTTTGCCCATTTTGCATGCAACATAGAAATACGGGAGTTGAAAGTTTTTGACATTTACTCCTCTCACAAGATCATTTTGGATCAAGTGATTCATCTTTCTAGGACTTATGTGTCCCATTCTACTACTCCAGGAGATGGAGTCCTTCTCAGTAGCTTTGGACTAGAAGCATTGGACTTCACTATCCATTGTGGATGCCTTTGAGAGATCCAAGACATAAAGATCATTATATCTTGAAGCTAACATTGGGATCTGGTCCTCCGGGATCATGTATTCCTTCTTTACAACGTAGCACTTTTGGTTGTCAAAAACTACCTTGAATCCTTTATCACAGATTTGAGAGACAGAGAGCAGGTTATTTTGTAATTGTTGGACATAGTTTACCTTATCAAACTTAACCTTCTCATTTCCCACTTCTCCTTGGGCTGTGATATACCCACCTTTGTTCCCAACAAATGAAACATGCCCTCCTTTAATTTTTCTGACATTAATAAGAGAGCTCTATTCCTTGTCATGTGCCTGGATGCTCTGCTATCTACAATCCACGTGTTAGTCTCAACACTATAGCGAACACCCTGCACATTCAATGAAAACATTAGTTCATGTTAGGAACCCAAGCCTTAACTGGCTTGGGTTTCCCTGAGGCATCACATATCACAAACTCAACCCACTGACCCTTTGAGGTAAAGGATTGATCAGAATTCTGTTTGTTCTCATTTTCAGGCACTGAGGAGATTTTTTTTCCATAATCCAGATTTGTGTAAGGCCTGTTGTGATAATAAACAGACGACTGGATAATGGATTGAACTTTGGATTCACTATCCCCTTTGGAGGCATCACTGAGTTCCTCTTGAAGGATCTAGATGTGGATGCAGAAAGTTCAACTTTTCTCCTCAGTGTTTGGTAATTAGGACAATAAGATGCTATGTGACCATACTCTCCACAATTATAGCAGGATCTGCTTTCAACTTTCCTATTTAAATATTTTGGTGGAGATGTAGATGTCACACGGTTGACCTTATTATGTCTAGACTGAGACACTACTTTGTTAGATGTATGAGTTGGTTTTACAAACTTAATTGCTTTACCTGGTTTTACATCTTTGATCTCTTGTTTCCCTAGACTGTGACATGATGCACATGATTGATTAGATTTTATAGTCTTTTTAGGTTCTTGTTTGACTTTGTTTGACCCTGACCTTAAACTAGCTTTTCCAAATTCGTTTTCCAGGGTAACACATGGCATTTTTCCTCTTGCCCTTGAAGTGTCCTCTATGTGTTTAGAATGGATTCACTTGATTTACTTATGGAATCTGGATCATTACAAGAGGAGTAGACACCACGTGATCCTTGATGGGGTTATTGTTAATTGGTTTACTTTTGGTGTTCATCAAGGTTTCAGATGGTGGTGGAACCACTTTGTATCCTAGTCCCTCCCCATTATTTCTCTCTCTCACTAAATGTTGGACAATGTGATGAGCTTGTCCAACTATGCAGTTTTTGTTTTAATGAATTACTTCTACTTTTAAAACTGCTTTTTGCTTCTTAGTTCCTCAAGAGAGTTCAGATAGTACCTAATGTCATTTGCTTGGTTAAAGGCAACTACCTCAGTTTCCCTAAGCTGTTTATTTAATAGGTCTATCTTTTCCTTGTAACTGTGCTCGTTTTGTTTCAACACTCTATTTGCTTCTGTGCACAGTTCCAGATCCTTTACTAAGCTATCATTATGATATAATAGCCTCGCAAATTTTGAATCTTTAACTTCTCTAAATTTATTACATTCTAAGCAAACATGATTATTAAACAGTTGGTCAGTAGTACTTACTGAGATGTTGAAGAAGAATCAGCCATGAGTGCTGACTCGGTTGTCTCTGGTTCAGGTGATTCAGATGATGATGCAGATTCTTCTTCTTCAGGCAGGTGGTTGACCACATTTGTAGTGTCTTCAGAATTTGACATCGGGAGCTCTACTTCTATATCTCCCTCACTTGCAGAATCGTCATCAATATCCTCCACACTAGCTATATTGGACTCTCCTCATGAGACGAACCGAAAGCTCCAGTCCTGTCCTTCATCCACATTAGTAGTTAAGGCTTTTGGATCCTTACTTGATGAGTTAGTGTTACTAGATGTGGCCTCGTCTTGACGATTAAATGATGAGAAGGGATTGCCATTACCCGTCTTCTTTGGTTTTATACACTCCCTCTTGAAGTGTCCCTTCTCACCGCAGTTGAAACATGTAACCTTTGACTTATCAAACCCAAAGGTTGTGTATTTTGTTGCAACCAAGTTCTGTCCGGTCATTTTGACAAACATTTTAGCTCGTTGGACAGCACTTGCCAGAGCCCACATTATGTCCATACGTTCCAACTCCATTTCATCCACCTGCTCATAATCTTCATCTGCCAGGTGGCAGTTACCTATCTTTCCAGCAATTAATCCATCATAGGATTGAACCACCGCAGCTAAAAGGTCCATATGTTCTCTGGCCACCTCCACAGTTACATTCCTGAGGTTGTCGGTTTTAAGCTTTGCTGCATTAGCTTCAGGTATCATATATTGGGTGCTAGACGACCCTGACATTTCGGATCCTGAAGTTGAGGGTTATGCTGGAACTACTACGCTTGAGATGAAGGCGGTTTGCAGTGGTGCTCCAGATGTCTTGACTGAAGAAGTAGTAATGTAGAGTGCAGGATTTTGATCGTAATTAGCCTTTTGGCTCGATACTTCATCCTAAGCTCCTCTTCTCTCAGTTTCAGAATAAAGTCATTTATATCTAACTTCGAGAGCATTCCATTCTGTCTGAGATTTGAAACAAACGAAGCCCATTTTTCTGGTAATCCATAAGCAAAGTTGGATACCTTATCCTCTATCGAAGTAACCACTCCGTGAGTGTGCATCTCACTCATCAAGTGGTAGAATCTATCGATCACATTATCAAGGCTTTCTTTTCCCATAGAAGAGAAGTTGTCAAACTCCTTTTTCAAGGCTTTTGCCTTGATGGCCTTCAGAGAGGCATTTCTGTCATACCTCTTCTCCAACGCATCCCAAAGTTTCTTTGCTTGAGTATACTCCGAATACTGATGGAAAATATCTTTCGGAATAGACTGAGTAAGCAAAGCGTAGACTTTCTTCTCAGCATTGTGTTTTACCTTCTGTGCATCCGACATGGCACTTAGAGTAAGTTTTACTCCGTCAGCTCCTACTGGAATGCTGTACCCCAACTCTATTGCCTCCCACAAATTTGTTTCCACTCCATTAAGTGGATTTCGAAACGTTGCTTCCATTGTGGGTAGTCGTCTAACGTAATAAGTTTTGGGGGTTTATTCTGAATCCCCACTTCATTCTCCAACAACAGTAGATTCTGAATACGTGTGTCTCTACTTGCTGTGTATGCTGAAAACTGATCCTCCATTTCACTTAACTTTACTGTTTAACAAACTGCTGATGAATGCGAATGAAGGTATGCGATTGGGCTTATTCGGGCCATCGAACAGGTGCGGATGGTTTAATTGTGCGACTAAACAAATGCGGATGAGTTAGTCGTTCGAATGAACTAATGCAGTTGAGCAGTCCGAATGAAGATCTCAATCGTACGCATGAGGGTACGAATGAGCCCAATCGTGCGGTTGGAGAATGCGAATGAACTCAGTCATTCGATTGAGCCAATCGTGCGACTGAACTTGCTGAAGTTTGATAATTCGTAGGTTAAACTTGTTTTGGTCGTAAAAACTTGAATTTTACCAAACCCTAATAGCCGTATGCCGAAAAAACTACACTTTTCGATCAGGAAACGTCTAAGACTCCGTTAGACACAAAAAGATTGTGTTTTTGATGCAAAAACACAATTTTTGTGTCAAAACTATTGAATCAACACGTAATCAAGAGCCAAGGCTCTGATACCACTTGTTAGGATCTGGTATTTGAACCAAACACCAACTGATTAACGTGTTAAACCAAACCAAATAGTGCGGAATCCTATTTGATTGGCGATCCAATCAGTGAGAATGCACGTAGAGACAATAACGGATTGAATCTAATGTCAAGAATCGATTAGGAATCGATCTACAGCGTTCATTGAACTTGGAGTACGAACTTAGAGGGTTCTGGACGGCTAGGGTACGTCTGGAGTCGAAGTGGATTGAATACTTACGTTTTTCCATGAATTAGGTGGTATTTATAGGTCAAGGTTGCTCATATGGGCGACTGAACCATTAGCATGGTTCATTCGTGCAATTGAGCCATGCGGTTGATCCATTCGCATAACTGAGTGTTCAATCATGTGACTGAGTCAGACGCATGAAGTTGTTCAGGCGTATGAACTATTTAGGCGCATGGACACTCAATCGCATGGCCATTCGGACGCATGACCACTGTTAGGGCGCATGGTCCAGTCGGACGCATGAGAATTTCACTTCACCAAGTTTGAATGTATTCAATATTATAACATTATGCATAACAATTCAAACAATCACAAACCCATATAATCAAGTCAATATGCGTTAAACAACTCATTAATGAAATATTAAACATTATAAACACAACCAAACACTTGTATTTCATTAAGTACCCAACTATTACATTTACATAAGCGTAAGACAATACAAAGATATTACATTAAGATCAGAAACTAGGGACACATGTATCAACACAGGGGCATGGACATTTCAGGCGCATGAGCCTTATTTGGGCGCATGAGCAGCCTCATTCGCACTTAAACATCAATTTTAGTCCCCAAACATCACTTATCATGTTCTAAGCTTAAATCTTACATTCTAAACCATAGAAACACAACCATAACATCATCAAACATGAACATAGTCCAAAATCAAACCCCACTAGCAACATACACACATACATACATACATACGAGTATGAAACCCAGTTTTATAAGAACGTACATTCATGCATTGCCAGCCCCAAAATCAGTTAAAACATGTAAAAAGGGGTTCTAGAACTCACCTTTGCAGCTGTTTGGGTAAGACTTCTTCAAACCCGTTTGCCAATTGAGTTCAAACACCTAAAACCTACCAAACACACATAACCGAATACACACAAGATACATAAGCACACAACAGAGGATGAAACCAGTTAATAACATCTTAAACACATGAAGTCTTACCTTGAATTTGACCTGATACACTTGTTCTTCTTCAAAATCCGAATGCTTCTACGCTTTTCTCTTCTCTCTCTAAAAATCCGATTGATATGGGTGAATAGAGGGTGATGAGCGGCCATCACCTTTTACACCCTCTTTTTAAACATTTTGTCCTTTTGGACACTTTTTACCCTTCAACTTGGATAAGATATCTTTTCTTTCTTTTTCTTCATTTTATTCTTCTTTCTTTGTGTTTTATAAATAACCGGGTGTTACAACTACCTTGCAAAACAGGGTCAATGACCAACAACTTGAGATTTCTTATCTTAGGGAACAACTAGCTGGGCGACCTTTAAGAAGAGCTCAAACTGGAACACAAGAACC
Source organism: Flaveria trinervia (assembly GCA_025506515.1). NCBI lineage: Eukaryota > Viridiplantae > Streptophyta > Magnoliopsida > Asterales > Asteraceae > Flaveria > Flaveria trinervia. The sequence continues at coordinate 45,124,954 of CM046457.1, forward strand.
TATGAGTGTGATTGACCTAACTCCTGGCTAACCTATGCAAGAGGGTGATGCTACCAAAATGGGGGAGAAAGTCATTACATTTACAAAACCTGGGAGTTCTTTAGGGAGTATGGACATTGAGGACTCACCATCCTCACTTGCAATTGTGCATACTTAGCAACTTCCTTAACTTCACTTGATGTGGACTCCATAGACTCCTACATTTAGAGTATGTTTGAGGAAGGCATACCAAGGGCAATGTCAACTCTACCAACTTCAAAACACATAATTAGGTGGATGTATGATGATTACAGAAGAGCCTTTATCATTCAAAGAGTTCAAGGGCAGCAAGAAGTCTTCGACTTTCAGACCTTGAACTTCTATGAAAGTCTTGATCTTGTTAGCATGCCACTTGTCAACCAAGGCCAAACCAGACAAGCTGACAAGCTAGGTCAAAGAATTCAAGATATAATCATTGTAGAGTTTAGCTTCACAAGGAGACTAAGGCAATCAGGAAAAATCATTGGTCAACTGGATGTTGAGGCAGACCCTAAGATTAGTTTCATAGGGGAATCCTTGACTGAAGGCCTAGTGGTAGAACCTAAGAGCCTTGTCTCACCATCATCAACTACTATAAAGGTTCATTCCTTTTATGAGACACCTACTGGTGATGGTGCATGTCAACCTCTTTCTTACAAGAGCTTGGAAGCTACACCAAGCAATGAAGGCCAAAGCTCTCTCCACCTGAGTCACAAAGGTCTGTGAGTGATAAAGGGAAAAGAAAAATGACTTTTGAGGAGGTTTAGGAGGAGGAGAGAGAGAAGAAAAGAAGGCTAAGGGGAGAAGGTTCCTCTACTGGGTCTGTAAGGCTCATGGAATCAGCTATCAAGGCTGCCCCCAGACCAAACACTCAGAATTATGAGTTGAGGGCAGTCAGGATCAACTACTTACATTATCTCCCTCCCCTTAGATGAGGTAAATGAACTAGTTGACATGGAATTGTCAAAGGAGAAAAAGGAGGCAGAGGATGCAAAGCTACTTCTTCAAATCAAAGAAGAAAGACGAAAGAAAAGACTATACAAGCATGTGCCTACTCTTTCCCCAGTTCAAGAAAGTCTTGTACAAGAGGATGTGGTTCCACAAGAACCTCAGGTAGACAAAGAAGAAGATAGGATCAAAATGATCAACTACCTAAGTGCCACTGGCTTTTATCAGGCTGATGCACTTCTTCCCTTACCCTATGACTATATTGAGTTTGAGTACCTCAAACAACTTGAACTTAAGATAGTCAAAGAAATAAAGATCATCAAAAGGAAGCTAAAGGAAGAGGCTGTAAAGTCAAAAGCCATCATCCAAAAAGGTATGAAGAAGTCTGCTGATAGGCAGAGGATGATGAGCTTCTTGAAGCTGTATGGATTTTTCGCAAGGAGACTTGGCCCTATGTCTCTCTCCAATATGGATGAGCATATCATGTTAATCAAGTAGAAGATCAAGAGTGGAGAGCTGATAGACTTACACTCCCCTCCAAGTCAAGCTACACCTGAAGTGGAGGTTAAGGTTAAACAACCTGAGACAACACAACCTGAACCTCCTGTTGAGACTCAGCAAGCTTCATCTTCTGAACCACAGCAGGGTCAAACTCCCTCTCCTTCTGAACCTATTAGGGAGGAAGATCCAACTAAGAAAGACAAAGAAGATCAATTAGGTGCTGCAGGCCAGTCTTCTCAGTTAAAAGAATCAAAAAGAAGAAAAAAGATGGCTTCAAGACCAAATTTAAAGAAGAAGAAGGAAGAAGCATCCTTATCAAAATATGATGAGTCAGAACATCCTAAAGATGAGCAGCAAAGAGGATGCTCCATCATCTCCCATTCAAACAGCTCCTCTAGCATCAAGAAGACCCATCCTTTCATGGACATATACTACAAATCCAGAAAGATGGCATGTCATCAGAGATTAAGGTATTGAGAATGTCTACACATGGTAAGACATGTTCAATTTCCCTCTTCATGATCTCTTTGACATGAGAAGACATTTTGAGAGTCTGAGTCATCCTGATCATCTCTTGAAGAAAGGGATGGTTATTATCATGATGAGGACTATTGATATCTGAAGTCTTCAAAGTGTTTTGGTAGCATCATCCTATAGGAAGTTAGTAAGGATTAAATGTAAAGGCTGATGCAACCCAAACACCCAAAGTCTCTCCTGCATGCATGCACAAGTGTACCGAAGTAGAATGCTTCAGAAGTTTCACACCCGCAACAGAACAATCTAAGTGTGAAATCTTCCGAAGCCAAGATCAAAATCTTCTGAAGCCAAAGATGAAGTCTTTTAAAGCTTTAGAGACAAAGTCTTCCGAAGCCAACACTTGAAGACAAATTTCTTCTGAAGACTTTTGAACACATGCTTTATCTAATGTACCTTTTACATAAAGCTGGACCCCTCTCCGCTGTGACTCTGTAAGTCACCAACTCACATAAGTTGGTGAAAAGGTCTATGCTTTTGGTAACTATACATTGAGGTCTTGAGTCTATAACTTTCTACATTATGTACTTTATCCTTTTTGTAATATATTAGGATGTGAGCTCTGGCATGTCATAGTCACTAGTCAAAAGGCAATCTGCCTTTTGACTCTACATTTGATTTTGTTTGTTGTCTAGTGAATTGTATCTAGCTGGCCTTCAAAGTAAGGCCGACTGTAGCATGTAGTATATGTATCTCAAGTACTTGTAACTTTCTGATATGCTTTGTAACATTCGTAATAGAACTTGAGAAAGAAATATACTACAATCTTGAAAACCAACTCCTTATGTGTTTTGCTATCTTATTCTGTCTCATATTTACTTGTGTTCTTAGTATCATTCAAAGGTTAACCAATTCCCTGTTTGATTAGTTACGTGTTCTTAGCAACTCTCCCCACTGTGTTGTGGTGTTGTAAGTGCATATCCTTCACCGGTCCTGCAACTAGCATCAGAAGACTTTGTCTTTGAGGTTTCGAAAGACTTGATATTTGGCTTCGGAAGATTTTACACTTCGAATATTTATTGCATAAGATGTAAAACTTCTGAAGCATTTCTACTTCAGTATTTTAGTGCATGCATGCAGAGAGACTTTGGATGCTTTGAATGTTATGATTGCATCATACTTATTGGAATCCTTACAAACTCCCCCTAGGCTGATGCTACCGAAACATTTGAAGATCTTTATCAGTTTACAGTCCTTATCATGATGGACTAGGCCATCCTTCTTAAATGGTTAGGATCACTCAGACTTTCATAGTATCTTCTCATCTCAAAGAGATCAAACAAAGGTAGGTTGAATAAATCTTCCCATGTGTATACATTCACACCACCTTGATCACTAATCACATGCCATCTTTCTGGATTAGATGCGAAGGTCTTGGATAGGATGGGTCTCTCAGAAGCAAGAGGAGCCACTTGAATTGGAGTTGATTAGGTTGCCTCTTCATGCATTTCCTCAGGTTGATCTGACTCACCCTGAGGTATAGAGGTGGATGGTTTAGACTTCTTCTACTTCTTTGACTGTGGTCTAGAAGCCATCCTTTTCCTCCTCTTTGATGACTTTAACTGAGAAGATTGGTCTATAGCACCTTGTTGATCAGTCTTGTCTTGCTAAGTTGGGTGTTCCTCCCTCACAGGTTCAAAAGGAGAGGGAGTTTGACCCTGTTGTGGATCAGAAGGTGAAGCTTGTTAAGGCTCAGCAGGAGGTTCAGGTTGTGTTATCTCAAGTTGTTCAACCTTAACCTCCACTTCAGGAAGAACATCACTTGGAGGGGAATGTAAGTCAAGTAGCTCTCTTGTTTTGATCTTCTGCTTGATTACCCTGATGTGCTCATCCATTGTGGATAGAGGCATAGGGCCTAGTGTCTTTTCAGAGAATCCATACAGCTTCAAGAAGCTCATCATCCTTTGTCTGTCAGCAAACTTCTTCATGCTCTTCCGGATGATGGCTCTTGACCTTGCAGCATCTTCCCTCAATTTTCTTTTTGTTTCTTTTTGTTCTTTGAGTACTTGAAGCTTAAGCTATTTGAGATACTCAAAATCTATGTACTCAATGGACAAGGGAAGAAGTGCAGATGTCTGGTATAGGCCTGTAGCACTCAGGTAGTTGATCATATTGATCCTATTTGTCTCTTTGTCTACTTGAGGTTCTTGTGGAGCCACAACCTCTTGTGTAGGACTTGCTTGAACTGAGGAGAGAGTGTGAACATGCTTGTACAATCTCCTTTTTCTCTTCTCCTCTTTGATTTGGAGAACTATCTCCGCATCCTCTGCTTCCTTCTTCTCTCTTAACACTTCCATGTTAGCCAGTTCATTAAGCTCCTCTAAGGGGAGAGATATAATCTCATCAATGTCATAGTTCCTAGTTTGCAGGTAAGTCATCCTAACTACCCTCAACTCATTATCTTGAGTGTTTGGTCTGGGGGCAGCCCTGATTGCAGTTTCTATGAATCCTGCAGACCCAGAGGAACTTTCTCCCCTTAGCTTCCTCTTCCTCTCTCTCTCTCTCCTCCTCAATCTCTTCAGAAGTCATTTTCCTTTTCCCTTTGTCACTCACAAAACTTTGTGACTCAGGGTGGAGAGAGCTTTGGCCATCATTGCTTGGTGTAGCCTCCAAGCTCTTGCAAGAGAGAGGTTGTGATACAACTTCACAAGCAGGTGCTTCACTGAGGGAATGAATTGCTGAAGTTGTTATAGGAGTGACAGGGCTGTCATGCTCTACCACTGGGCCTTTAGTCAAGGTTCCCCCTTCGAAGCTAATCTTAGGGTCTGCATCAAAATCCAGTTGACCAATAGTATTACCTAATTGCCTTTGTCTCCTTCTTCGACTTAACTCTTTAGTAATTATGTCCTGAATCCTTTGTGCCAGCCTGTCAGCTTGTTTAGATTGGCTTGGTTTGACAAGTTGCATGTTGATTAGGTCAAGACCTTCATAGTAGTTCAAGGTCTAAAAATTGAAGACTTCTTTCTCCCCTTGAACTCTTTGAAGAATAAGGGCTCTTCTGTTTGCATCATACATCCATGCTATGATGTAGTTGGAAGTTTCTTAAGGTGGAGATGACACTGCCCTTGGTATACCTTCCTCAAAAAGATTCTGAATGAAGGAGTCTATAGAGTCCACATCAATGTGAACTTGAGGAAGTTGCTGAGTATGGACAGTTGCAAGTGAACATGCTGAGTCCTCAATGTCCATGCTCTATGAAGAACTCCTAGGTTCTACGTCTGTGATGACTTTCTCCCCCTTTTTGGTAGAATCACCCACTTGCATAGGTGAGCTAGAGGTTAGATCAATCACATTCACAGGTTCTTGTGTTTCTGGTTGAGCTCTTTTTAAAGGTCTCCTAGCTAGTTTTTCCTTAAGATAAGATATCTCAAGTTGCTGATCATTGACCCTATTCTACAGGGTAGTCACCTGAGATTCAAGATGAATAACCTTGGAGACTAGGTAGGTGCATGTTTTTGATAGTTTTGAACCATTAGCCTTAGATTCCCTTCATCTTCATCAAAAGACTCTTGGGGGATGAGAGAATTGGACCAAAGTCTTCTTCTCTTACAACCAGCGTGAAGTTCTTGGCTATTGGTTTTCCTCTGCTTAGTGTCAACTTCAGTTGAAGTGTCAATGTGCTGAGTTGCCATGGTTGAGGTTTGAATGATGTAATAAGTTACTGAAGTGAGAGCCTCTTCCATATGGATTTTCTGAATAGGTTTAGAAGTATCCATCTTAGTAATAGGTGACTGTTGTGGGCTAGACATAGGTGACTCAGGAGCACTCATCTCTTTTTGAGTAGGGGAGGATTAGAGGGACTCATGGTACTCAATAAAACCTAAATCCTCATCAGTATAGAAGTCAAGGTTAGGAATTGGGTGGTTTAAGTCTAGAGGTTGGGGATGGTAACTGTCCCCTGAAGGTTGTTCACCTTAGTGTTGAGACTTAGAGTGAAGGCTTAAGGCAGTTAGGCTTGTGAGCTCATTAGGCTGAGCATGAGAAACCTCAACACTGACCCTTAAAGAGATGGGAGTGGTTTGCTCCTCAGGAGAAGTGAGAGCTCTAGTATCCACTTCCTCTAGTATGGGTGAGTGTATAGGGGCCTACACAGACTCAATAGCTTGAGCAGGGGTTTGTTTGGATTTTCTTTTGTAAGTTGGGTGATTTGAGGCCTTTTTGGTGGTTGGTAGGTAGAAGGTGTGCTTTAACACTAGCTTGTGTTGCTAGGTTGTCACCTTGAGCAATGAGCTCTAACATTTTGGGGACAAGGGCTGTTTCTACCCCTAAGTATCCTACGGTTGGCTTCTTCAAGATTTTAAAGATGTTGGGCTTCATGTGTCCCAATTTAAGAATATTACCTGCTTTCCTCAACTGTGATCCTAGTTCATAGTTAAGAATGTATTGAACATATCTAGGAAACATGTAATACTCTAAGGAGTCCAAGTTAGCAAGTAAATTTGTATAAACAAATTGAGAGTACCTGAACTTGACCCCCTAAACCATTCCATGAACTATGAAGGAGAGATCCTCAGGAATCTGGTCCCATGCTCCATGCTTGTTGGACAAGCTGTGGATAACCACATGAAGCAGGTATTTCCACTAGGATGAGACCTTCCCTTTCCTAAAGATCTTTATAGAGAAATCTCCCTCATAGCCCATCTACTCAAAGGAATGATTGACAACCTTCTTTGGGAAGAAAAACTCACCTTCATCATCATCCAGCTGAAGATGATCGTTGATGATGGCCGGAGTGATAAAGATTGTCCTCCCTTGTACTGTGACAAACAGTGCCTTCTTCCCATCCACATTGATGTCTGGCTGGTGTTCCAAAATTCAAGCAAGTGATCCTCATAAAGAGTAGGATCAATGGTAAGGGAGGTGAAGTAGTTTGACAGAGCTAGAAAACGGCAAACCTCTGAGAAACTATCATCTTTCTTAGAGTTTAACAGAGCAACCTGATTGTGTTTCTTGAGAAATTGCATGGAGAAATCAAGGCTGTTTCTGAGATTTATATTGGCCATTTTGAGAAGCTTAAGTTGAAGGAAGATGAAGAACAAAGGCGGTTTAGGAGAATTTAGGTCAAATAAATAGTGCAAATGAAGAAGATAGTGAAAGAAGGGGGGGGGGGGGAACCGTTCGGTTTATATGTGAAAAGGATCTGAGATAAAGTTAATGAAAGTGGGTAAGCTTTGAAATCCGGAAGTCGGTCCCACCTCTGAAAAAGTAGTTTTCTTTTGCCCAAAAAGTAGTTTTCTTGGAAGTCAAGAAATCTTCTGATGGTTATTTTGCTTCGGAAGTTCTTGAATGAAAGCTTCCAAAGGAAAATTGACTTCGGAAGATATTTCAAAGATTTTTGAGAATTTTGCTTGGAAGAGATTTAAACTCAGAGTATTTTTTCTATAAAGAATAAAAACTTCCAAAAGAAAATTGGTTTCGGAAGAAAATTTGTTCTTATATAACATACAAGTATTTAAGTTAATTTTAAGCTTCAGAAGATATTTCAAAAAATTTCTTCTGAAGGTAAAACTACTTAAGTAGACATCTGTTTGCTAAGACATAAGTTTCTTCCGAAGGTAATTTTAAATCTTCTGAAGGATAAAGAGATCAAAATTTTCAAAAATCTAAGGAATGTCTTTTAAAAATATTTTACTTCCAAAGAGAACAAGAGCTTATGAAGGTGATAAAATAAACAACATAGGACACACAGGTTTTAGAAATAATATGATTATGTTTTAAGAAAAGCTACTCAAAGTTAATCATTCCAATAGCTTATACAATATATTGGAATCTTTGTTCATCAAAAGTTTTAGTGAACAGATCAGCATATTATTCATTTGTGTTAACTTTGACTAGTTTGATGAATCCCTTTTCAAAGTTATCTCTAATCACATGGTACCTAATATTAATGTGCTTTGTCCTTAAGTGTTGCATAGGATTTTCTATGATTGAGATAGCATTGTTGTTGTCTATGTGGATGGGAATCTCTTTGAAGTTGAATCCATAGTGCAGCATCTGAATTTTAATCCAAAGGACTTGAGCACAATAGCTTGCAACAACAATGTATTCAGCCTTAGTAGTTGATGCAGACACATAGGATTGTTTCTTACATTGCCAAGAGACTATCCTTCCACCAAGAAATTGACATCCCCCTGATGTAGACTTTGCAGTCATGTTGCAGCCACCATAGTCACTATCTGTATAGGCATACATGTTGAAGTCAGAGTTCTTTGGATACCAAAGGCCAAGTGAGCACCTTTGAGATATCTTAGAATTCTTTTAACAGTGATTAGGTTTGACATCTTGGGATTGGCTTGATATCTTGCACAAGTACATGTAGCAAACATGATATCAGGCCTACTAGCTGTGAGGTACATAAGAGACCCAATCATTGTTGTGAAGAGATGCTCATCAACACACTCCCCCTCAAGAGCAAGTCTAAGGGAGTGATTTTTGTCTATGGGTGTCTTAGCAACCTTACAATTAGTCATTTTTAATCTTTTAAGTATGTCTTGAACATACTTTGACTAACTTATGAAGATGCCATTGTCAACTTGCGTCACTTGAATTCCTAGAAAGAAATTGAGTTCTCCTATGGTACTCATTTCAAACCTGTCATTAGCTTTTCAAAGTCTTTGCAAAGCTTTAAATTAGTTGACCCAAAGATGATGTCATCCTTATATACTTGAACTAGCATAATTTCATTTCTTGTTCCTTTGATGAAGAGAGTTCCATCAATAGTACCCCTCTTGTAGCCATGCTGACAAAGATACTATGATAAAGTCTCATACCACTTCCTTGGTGCTTGGTGCAGCCCATAAAGAGCCTTATCAAGCTTGCAGACATAATCAGGATGATTAGGAACTGCAAACCCATGTGGTTGTTTGACATACACCTCTTCATCAATCACCCCATATAGAAAAGCACACTTGACATCAAGTTGGTAAACCTTCAAGTTCTTGGATGCAGCACAAGCTAGGAATATCCAGACAGCTTCAAGTCTTGCTACAAGAGCAAAGACATCTGTGTAGTCAATTCCTTCTTCTTGAATATACCCTTCAACATCCAGTCTAGCCTTGTTCTTGATAACAAGTCCTTTATCATCCTTCTTATTTCTGAACACCTATTTGGTTCCTATAGTGGTCTTCCCATGTGAAAGAGGACATAAGTTCCAAACCTTCTGCCTTTTGAATTGAAGTAGTTCCTCTTGCATAGCTTCAACCCAACTTCCATCCTTTAGAGCCTCATCAATTTTCTTTGGCTTTATATGGAACAAGAAACAATAGTGCAAACAAATATTTGCATCATGGGTTTGTCATCTTGTTCTTACCCTATATCAATATCTTCAATGATGTTTATGGAAGGGTGAGACTTGTGGATCCTTAGCTAAGGGATCATATCAAGTTGCTTAGACAGATCTAAATTACAGAAATTCAAATCTAGCAATGAGGATTCACCCTCCACATCAGCACACTTATTAAGATTAACTTGATCCAATGAGTGTGTGACATCATTGATTTTGTCATCAATGGAGTGGTTATCAGCATTAAAAAATTCTTGATCACTGTCACCACCACCATGCTCTTCAGCATTTGAAGCTACTTCTTTTGAGATGTGTGCCTCTAAGCTGGAATTTGAAGGCAATCTAGAAGCATCAGTAGGATTTGTCATTGATGTGCTGGTAGAAGCTTCATTTACAGGATTTGTTACCACTGGAACAGAAGATGTGTAACTTGAAGGTCTTCTTAGCTCAAATCTTGGATCAGGATCACCTGTAGGTAATATATCTTTAGACCCTGAAACATGCTCACAAGATTTGTTAAAACAGTTGGTAACTAAATCAAGATCAAATAGCCAATCAGGACCAAAACCTTTCACACTAGGAGTGTGCTCTTTGAAAGTCACATTGGCTGACTCTTCAACTATTCTAGTTTCGAGACTATATACTCTATAAGCCTTAGCTTGGGAGAGTATCCAATAAAATGTCCATCATCTGATTTCTTAGCAAACTTTGCAATTTGATCTTTGGTATTCAAGATGGTGCAAGGACATCCAAATGACCTGAGAAAACCAATGAAAGGTTTCCACTTGTGCCAAAGTTCATAAGGAGTCTTACCATGAGTCTTAACCACTAAAACTCTATTTTGCACATAGCAGGTGTAAGGCCCCGTTCTCGGGACCCTTACAGCTGGCCAATCATCGCACATAAAACATATAATTACATTAACTTGAAATAAATATTGCAGTGGAAACATTAAAAAAACAACATTTTCATTAAAAATGCTTTTGCAAAATAATACAACATTCGTTACTCAATATCATTTGTTCACATTTCAATGCAAAAACATTAAACAAAAGAATATCATCCAAAAGAGCCAAATACCCACCCCATGCCATCCTCAGCAACTTTACCTGGCAACTAGAAAATGCATAAAAAGTCAGCGTTGTTGAGTGAGTTCTAGTTTTAAAATAAAACATACTTTACTTTTCTTTAAAACCGTTCATCACTTTCTTTCAAATCATACTATACTGTTGTATATGATCACACATCGTACGTATATACACATAGATAATTTCATTATTATCTTCTTTTACTGTTCACGACATTCTTCATTTAACTCTTTCTTTCTTTACCACATTCTTTATCACTATCTGGATCAGTGTCATCAGCTATGCGCCAAACAATGGGGTACTAGGCCGAAGATGATAATTGACTTCCATACCGCACATTGCCTGGCACCGGCACTAGGGTAAGTGACAAAGATCCCATCTGTATACTACACCTCCAACATTATGCATAACTCGGGTACTGGGTTGAAGATCATAAATGACTTCCACACCACACATAGCCTGGCACCAGCACCGAGGTGAGTAATCACTATAAATCCAACTGTATACTACACCTCCAACATTATGCATAAATTAGATACTGTGCCGAAGATCATAAATGACTTCCACACCACACATAGCTTGGCACCAGCACCTAGGTGAGTAATCATTATAAACCCAACTGTATACTACACCTCCAACATTATGCATAACTCAGGTACTGGGCGGAAGATCACTATAAACCATGTACAAAATCGTTGGTCAATCACAAAGACATGACCCCTGCATGTATCCTTAAAGGTTAGCTAAACCATACGTAGTTGAGTTTACGACATTTTAGAGTCGTGCACCTCCGTACCATATTGCTTGCAAGCCCCACTCTCTGTATACTTTCCTTTTTTGATTAATGCATGCATTTATTCATTACGTTCCTCTTTTCATTATCTTCTACTTTACGTTACATAATACTTATCATTTCATTCATTAACATTCAACGTAAAGCCACGAGAAAATAAACATAAATAATAAGGAACATCAACATAAACATACGACATCACCATACAGGGCATCATCATACCTACATAACATACATCATACCATCATGCATAACATCACCATCATACCTCATTCATGCCTATCACATCATCTATGACCTCAAAAAGTCAACTTACATAGTCCCCAGGAACCTCCCAAGTCAAGGCCTACTTAACACTTTTTCCCCAAAAAGTCAGAAAAGATTCTAAATCTTCATCCGCATTTCTTTTTGTTTATCCGAATTTCTTTTGTTCATCCGCATTTCTTTTTGTTCATCCGCATTTCTTTTGCTCATCCGCATTTCCTTTACTCATCCGTATTTCCTTTACTCATCCGCATTTCCTTTACTCATCCGCATTGACTCTTACTCATTCGCATTGACTTTTACTCATCCACATATTCTTTTACTCATCTGCATTTTCTTTTTACTCATCCGCATTTCCTTTTTACTCGTCCGCATTTCCTTTTACTTATCCGCATTGACTCTTACTCATCCGTATTGACTTCTACTCATCCGTATTGACTTTTACTCATCCGCATTGACTTTTACTCATCTGCATTTCCTTTTTACTCGTCCGCATTTCCTTTTTAATCATCTGCATTTCCTTTACTCATCTGCATTGACTCTTACTCATCTGCATTGACTTTTACTCATTTGCATTAACTCTTACTCATACACATTGACTTTTACTCATCCGCATTTCCTTACTCATCCGCATTTCCTTACTCATCTGTATTTCCTTACTCATCCGCATTTGGAACACTTAGGCAAATTCTAAAATTTAGGCGCATGAGCCCTATTTGGGTGCATTAGCAGCCCCATTCACATGTGAACATCATATTTAGTCCCCATACACCATTTATCATATTCTAAGCTTAAATCTTACATTCTAAGCCATAGAAACACAACCATAACATCATCAACATGAACATAGACCAAAATCAAACCCCACCCACAACATACACACATACATACATACATACATACATACTGGTATGAAACCCAACTTTTATAAAAGTTCATACATGTATTTCCAGCCCCAAAATCAGTTAAATCATGTAAAAGAGGGGTTCTAGAACTCACCTTTGCAGCTCTTTAGGTAAGACTTCTTCAAACTTGTTTGCAAATTGAGCTCTAACACCTAAAACCCACCAAACACACACAACCGAACACACACACAACAGAAGCACACAACCGAGGATAAAACCGGTTACGAACATCTTAAACACATGAATTCTTAACTTGAGTTCGACTTTTGCACAGGTTCTTCAAAATAACCGAGAGTTTTAGCTCTCTTTCTTTCTCTCTCTCAACAATCCAAAGGATATAAGGTGTGTAGGAGGTGATGGGTGGCCATCACCTTTTACACCCACTTTTTCAAACATTTTGTCCTTTTGGACACTTTTTACCCTTCAACTTGGGTAAAATATATTTTCTTTCTTTTTCTTCACTTTATTCTTCTTTGTCTTTTATAAATCACTGGGTGTTACAAGTCCATCACCTAATTCGTCCCCGAAGCCTGTTTTTCCTGAAACAATTGTGGGTGATGCTACTTCATCTCCTCCTCAGTCTCCCACGCAGACTCAGATCCCTTTTTGTGCTTCCACTATACGCGCACAAGAGGAACCACTTTATTCCTTAACCTATTCTCCTTGCGGTCGTTGATTGCCACTGGTTGCTCCACGTAATTGAGTCGTTCATCTACCTCGATATCTTCTAGTGGGACAATCATATCCTTGTTTGTTAAACGCTTTCTATGACGAGATACATGAAATGTTGGATGAATTCCACTTAACTCATCTCATAGCTCAATCTATAAGCCACCTCTTCTACTCTAGCAATGATTCGGAAAGGCCCTATGTATCTTGGCTGAATATGGTGCACTTCATCTCGTATAGATAGTGCCTCCATATCTTTAACGCAAAGACCACGACTGCTAGCTCCAAGTTGGGAGTGGGATAATTGACCTCATGAACTTTCAAAAGTTGAGATGCATAGGCTATAACCTTTCCTCTCTGCATCAACACACATCCCATCCCCGAGTAGGAAGCATCGGAATAAACCACCAAATCTTCGCTTCCACCTTTGCCTGGTCCACCATAATCCCACCTGGATTCTCTAGATGACCCAAAAACTGAACTTGCGCAACCAGAATGCGCACTTGGAGAGTTTAGCACACAACCTCTCCCTTCTCAACGTCTCCAACACCTCTCGAATGTGACCGGCATGCTCATCCTCACTCTTGGAATAAATCAAGTTATCATCGGTAAACGAAATCGATGATTTATCCAACATCAGCTGACACACTCGATTCATCAGGTCCATAAAAGCAGCTGGCGCGTTGGTCAAACCAAAAGACATAACAAGAAACTCATAGTGACCATAACGCATGCGAAAAGCTGTTTTAGGAATATCTTGCTCCATCACCTTCAACTGGTGGTAGCCCGATCGAAGATCTATCCTTGAAAACCAACTGGCTCCTTGAAACTGATCAAACAAATCATCGATTCTTGGTAACGGATATCGGTTCTTTACTGTCAACTTATTCAGCTCACGGTAGTCAATACACATCCTTATGTTATGGTCTTTCTTCTTCACAATTAAGACCGGAGCACCCGAGGAGAGATACTCGGTCTAATGGAACCCTTATCTAAGAGCTCTTATAATTGCTCCATCAACTCTTTCATCTCAGTCAGAGCCAATCGATACGGTGCCTTGGCAACAGGTTGGGCACCTGGTATTAGATCAATCTGAAACTCGATCTCGCGGTCAGGTGGCAGTCCTGGTAAGTCTTCGGGAAATACATTTGGAAAGTCGCACGCAACCGGTACATTGGAAAATTGTGGTGTTGGCATATCCACATCCTTTATGTAGGCCAAGTAGGCACTACATCCACGCCTCATGCACTTTCCCGCCACCCCCATCGAAATCACCTTCGGAATTGTCATGACTCGATCACCATAAACTGTCACCGTACTCCTCTCAGGCGCTGTCAGCATAATCATCTTCTTCCGGCACACCATGTTTGCCTCGTAGTCTGCCAACCAATCCATTCGTAGGACTACATCAAAACCACCTAAAGTCATCACGAACTATCTAACAGGAAACTTATGACCTTCTAATTCAATGTCACGGTCTTCTATCATCTCAGAAATCCAGGTAGAGTTACATATCGTAGTTTCTACGTCAAAGGGCGTATCTATACTCTTATTACTAATAGGAAATTTAGCACAGAAAACAACATAAATAAAACTCTTACTAGCACCAGAATCGAATAACACATAAGCAAGAGTTTGGTTACTAGATACGTACCTGACATGACATCAGGGTTCATCCTAGCCTCCTCCTACATCATCATGAAGGCTTTACGCTTGCCTTCTTTCCTTTTGTGCCAACCATATTCTTCTTCGCTCCCGAACCTTCAGCCCTCAGCTTCTTGCAATCCCTGCTCATGTGGCCTTCCTCACCACAAGAATAACACCTCCTCACACCGCAGTTCTTTGCCACATGTCCGGTTCTTCCACAATGGAAACAAACATTGGTCCCTAATCTACATTCCCCGGGCTGTTCTTGTCCACACTTAACACCCCTTCTCGACCCTGCACCGGATATGACCACATGCCAGTCATCCACCCATGCACCTTTGTTACTTGGAGCGGCTCCGCCACATCCAAATCGCTCTCGTTCCAATTCCGATCACTCCCTCCTTCCTTGCTAGCTTCTGTCACTACCACAGTTCTTTCATCATATAATCTCCCCGCCAAGTCAACCATCAATCTAAATGTGCTCGGCCGGGCAGGGATCATGTGCCTACGGATATCCATTGGCAAGCCTTGAATATACCTCTTGATCTTTCGCGACAGAGGTGTCACCTCATCCTGCACCAGCCGTTCCATTTCGTTGAATTGGTGGTGTACTACTGATGCGTCATTGTTCCAACCTCCAACTGCAGGAACTCTCTTTCAACTTTGTCCATCTCATGGTGAGGACAGAACTCCTCAATCACCAGCCTCTTCAACTCTACCCATTTTATCCTTCCTATCGCCCGACTACCCTCTGCTTGGACGATATTATCCCACCAGCACAAAGCCGAGTCCACAAATGGGCGAGTAGCAAATTTCACCTTCTTGTCCTCTCGACACTCGCTGATATTCAGAACAGCTTCCATTTCTCTCACTCACCGGTGAGCTGCAGCAGAAGTGTCATTACCATCAAAGGTAGGGGGTCTGCATCTTTGAAATGCCTTATAGTTGCAGCCTCGTGTCGCCTCCGGCGTAGGCTCTTCTTCTTCCCCTTCCTCTGCATCATCAGAGAAAACCATTTTAGTCTCGGGCTGTCTCCTTTCGCCCGTAGGTCTACTCCTTTCCTTCCTCTCCCCCTCTTGTACAGACTTTATCACTTCAGTCACCATAGACGGCAAGACCGTCTGCATGACCTGATGCACCTCCTCTACAACCGCCTCCTTCACTGAGGCCCTTAAGTTAGCATTCTCATCTCCACCCTCCGGATGAGGGGTCTTGGGTTCTTCATGAACCACCTTTTCAGCTCTAGGCCTTCCTCTTGTAGCCCGTGGTTCCGCACCACGACCTCCACCACGTGAAGCTTTCGATGATCTACCACCGGCCATTCTCAAACACACTACAAGATTCAAACACTAAAACGGTCATTCAAGGGAATAGCTTAGTTTATGTCAAGTATAGTAAGTCCCTAACTACAGTGGCTAGTTGTGATTAGCCACTTACTTTACTCTTCATACCCCAAGCATTACCTATCCTGCTACATCAGTATTTAAATCTACTAAGAGCACATAAACCACATAACATGCGCACGTAATACCGGTTATCATTAAGAAAATACCTGATGGCACGTAGCTACTCAGACTGACATCCCTTCCCATTTCGTCCCATTTTCAGTTTAAGTTAAGGTTTATTTTGAAAATTTACCCGTTTCACTTAAACTTTGGCTCTGATAACAACTTGTAAGGCCCCTTTCCCAGGACTCTTACAGATGGCTAATCATCACACATAAAACATATAATTACATTAACTTGAAATAAACGTTGCAGTGGAAACATTAAAAAAACAAATTTTTATTAAAAATGCTTTTGCAAAATAATACAACATTCATTACTCAATATCATTTGTTCGCATTTCAATGCAAAAACATTAAACAAAAGAATGCTATCCAAAAGAGTCATGTAGCCGCCCCGTGCCATCCTTAGCAACTTTACGTGCCAAATGGAAAGTGCATAAAAAGTTAGGGTTGCTCAGTGAGTTCTAGTTTTTAAAATAAAACATACTTTACTTTCGTTTAAGACCGTTCATCACTTTCTTTCAAATCATACTATATTGTTGTATATGATCACACATCGTACGTATATACAAATAGATAATTTCATTATTATCTTCTTTTACTATTCTTCACATTCTTCCTTTAACTCTTTCTTTCTTTACCACATTTTTATCACTATCTGGATCAGTGTCATAAGCTATGCCCGAAACAAATAGGGTACTAGGCTGAAGATGATAATTGACTTCCATACCGCACATAGCTTTGCACCAGCACCGGGGTAAGCGACAAAGATCCCATCTGTATACTACACCTCCAACATTATGCATAACTCGGGTACTGGGCCAAAGATCATAAATGACTTCCACATCGCATATAGCCTGACACCAGCACCGAGGTGAGTAATCACTATAAACCCAACTGTATACTACACCTCCAACATTATGCATAACTCGGGTACTGGGCCAAAGATCATAAATGACTTCCACACCGCACATAGCCTGGCACCAGCACCGAGGTGAGTAATCACTATAAACCCAACTGTATACTACACCCCAACATTATGCATAACTCAGGTACCGGGCCGAAGATCATAAATGACTTCCACGCCGCACATAGCATGCCACCAGCATCGAGGTGAGTCATCACTATAAACCATGTACAAAATCGTTGGTCAATTACAAAGACTGGACCCTGCGTGTATCCTTAAGGGTTAGCTAAACCATACGCAATTGCGCTTACGACATTTTATAGTCGTGCACCTACGTACATATTGCTTGCAAGCCTCTCTCTCTATACTTCTTTTTCATTAATGCATGCATTCATTCTTTACGTTACTCTTTTCATTATCTTCTACTTTACGTTACATAATACTTATTATTTCATTCATTAACATTCAACGTAAACCACGGGAAAATAAACATAAATAATAAGGAACATCAACATAAACATACGACATCACCATACACAGGCATCATCATACATACATAACATACATCCTACCATCATGCATAACATCACCATCATACATCATTCATGCCCATCACAACATCTATGACCTCAAAAAGTCAACTTACATAGCCCCCAGGAATCTCTCAAGTCAAGGCCTACTTAACACTTTTTCCCCAAAAAGTTAGAAAATATTCTAAGTCTTCATCTGTATTTCTTTTTGTTCATCTGCATTTTTTTTTGTTCATCCGCATTTCTTTTTCTCATCCGCATTTCCTTTTACTCATCCGCATTGACTTTTACTCATCCACATTTCCTTACTCATCCGCATTTTCTTTACTCATCCGTATTGACTCTTACTCATCCAAATTGACTTTTACTCATCTGCATTTCCTTTTACTTATCCGCATTTCCTTTTTACTCATCTGCATTTCCTTTTTACTTATCCGCATTTCTTTTTACTCGTCTGCATTGACTCTTACTCATCCGCATTGACTTTTACTCATCGGCATTGACTTTTACTCATCCACATTGACTTTTACTCAATGACATTTCCTTTTTACTCATCTGCATTTCATTTTTACTCATCCGCCTTTCCTTTTACTCATCCGCATCGACTCTTACTCATCCGCATTGACTTTTACTCATCCGCATTGACTCTTACTCATTCGTATTAACTTTTACTCATCCACATTTCCTTACTCATCCGCTTTTGGAACACTTAGGCAAATTCTAAAACTTAGGCGCATGAGCCCTATTTGGGCGCATGAGCAGCCCCATTCGCACCTAAACATCAAATTCAGTCCCTAAACACCATTTATCATGCTCTAAGCTTAAATCTTACATTCTAAGCCATAGAAACACAACCATAACATCATCAAACATGAACATAGCCCAAATTCAAACCCCACCCGCAACTTACACACATACATACATACGAGTATGAAACCCAACTTTTATGAAAAGTTCATACATGCATTTGCAGCCTCAAAACTAGTTAAATCAGGTAAAAGAGGGGTTCTAGAACTCACCTTTGCAGCTCTTTGGGTAAGACTTCTTCAAACCCGTTTGCAAATTGAGCTCTAACACCTAAAACCCTTCAAACACACACAACCGAACACACACACAACTGAACACACACACAACCGAACACACACACAACATAAGCACATAACCGAGGATAAAACCGGTTAAGAACATCTTGAACACATGAATTCTTACCTTGAATTCGACTTTTGCATAGGTTCTTCAAAACACCCGAGAGTTTCAGCTCTCTTTCTTTCTCTCTCTTAACAATTCGAATGATACAAGGTGTGTAGGAGGTGATGGGTGGCCATCACCTTTCACACCCACTTTTTCAAACATTTTGTCTTTTTGGACACTTTTTACCCTTCAACTTGGGTAAAATATCATTTCTTTCTTTTTCTTCACTTTATTCTTCTTTCTTTGTCTTTTATAAATAACCGGGTGTTATAGTAGGCAGTGTTGACCGCCTATGCGAAGAAGGTGATGGGCAGTTTAGAGTCAGACAACATAGTTCTTGCAGCTTTAATAAGTGTCCTGTTTCTCCTCTCAGCAACACCATATTATTGAAAAGTCCTGGGAGCACTATATTGTCTTGTAATACCCTTTTCATCACAAAATGTATGAAGGATTTGGTTCTTATGGTCTTGACCTTGTGATCACGTTGATTCTCAGTCGTTAAGATGAAATACTTTAGAATCTCAAGAGTCTCATCCTTAGTTCTAAGGAAGAAAACCAAAGTGAATCTTGCAAAGTCATCTGTGATTACTAAACAGTAAGTGGTCCTTCCTAGACTCATTACATTGGTAGGGCCAAAGAGATCCATATGTAACAAGTGTAGGGGAATAGTGATGGAGTTTCTTTTCATTGGCTTGTGAGATACTGTGTTGCTTCCCTTTCAGCCATACCACACAATGATCATCACTTGTAAACTCTTTCTTTCACATTCTAGTTAGCATATCATTCTTAATAAGTTTATTCATGTTTTTAAAGTTTACATGGCTTATTCTTTTATGCAAGAGGAAAGACTTATCACTATTTGCTTTAGATAGAATGCATGAACCTTCTCCTGAGTGAGATGTTTCTTTCAAATCCATCTTGTACATATTCCCTCTCTTGGGGCTCTGAGCAGGATATGCTCATGAGGAATGACCACCTCGGCACTTCGGACTTGAGAACAATACACTTATGCTCAGTAAAGAGCATGTTATGACTCTGATCACAAAATTGAGATACGCTTATAAGATTATACCCAAGCTCTTTGACAAAATTTACCTTTTCAATGTTGAGCTTACCATTTGTGACCTTGCCCGTTCCTGTAATGTAACCTCTCGCATCTCCTTCAAAAGCAGCTGGTCCTCCATCAATTCTTTCAAACTTTTGGAGTAGTGACCTATTTCCTGTCATGTGCCTGGAACAACCATTATCAATGATCCATACATTTTTGTTTGTCTTGAACTGTTCCTGCATAAAATAGATGGTTAGTTACATTTGGAAACTCAAGCCTAATTGGTCTTGGGCTCATCAAAGAAGTTAAAGATAATGCAATAGTAATTGATCCTATAGTCATGCTAGAGGGATCATTTTCTAAAGTTGATGAAGAACTCTCAGCCACTTGGTCTGTCTTTGACTACCACACCACCTTTGGAAGCTTAGACTTGACCTTTAATACTTCGGAAGTTTTGTTGACTTTAGAAGTTTTGATGACTGGGCCTTCGGAAGATCTTTCTTTCACTGTAGCAGGCTTCAGCACTTCGGAAGTATTCCTTCCTTCCAAGACCAAAGTTTCTTCGAAGGCAAGTTTCCACTTGTCTTCTTCTTCAATTTGGAGCTTCCAAGGAAAAAAGATTTTCCTTCCAAAGCTTGTTTCTTCTTATTCAGACTATTAGAAGTTTCTTTCTTTGTGATATGGAGAGTGCTCTTTGGATTGTAAACACAATCCTTAGCAAAGTGAGAGGTACTCCCACATATAACACAATCCATTTTCTTCCTTCTAGAGTCTTCTTTTGTGAACAAGGTTGAACTTGATCATTTTCACTCTTTATCTTCATCTTTTCAGATGATGTGGCAATTCTTGTAAGGTTAGAACTACCTTTGGAGCTTGATGGTTCATGATGTACAATAGTGGTGCACAACTTATCAGCCTTCTTGTTGATAATGCGATGATTTGGACATGAACTAGAATTCTTGTTGTTGGAGCTCAAGTTTGTGTCCTCAACTTTAACCATTTCAAATCCTATAAAAATAAAGAATTGTTTTTGTGTAGAGTTGAAGGTGGCCTTCATCTCTTGAGCCTTCTTTGCCTTTATCTTGCTCTTTCTGATCAAGTTCTTTCTCTTGGTATTAGTCATCCCAAAAGACTTACTCTCCTGAGAGGATGATGACCCTTCTTAGAATGCTCTTCTTCACTCTTCTCAGAGACATTTTTCATCATCTCCTCTTCATCATTTTCAATCAAGGGGTATATGAGGGGAAGCTCATCTTCATAAGCTCCACACCTAGGATCTTACAGATAAAACTGTGTGTGGAGGAGCTATCTCACAAGATCCTAGTCTTTGCTTATTCTGATAATACACTTTTGCATGCAAGGATGATAATATCATGTTCTTGAAGGTCTCTTCTTCAAGAACACATTTTTTGCCCTGACTTTGCTCATCACAAGCTTAGCCTGGCATTCAGTCAACTTGGCTATGAGATTCTTGATTTGAGTCCTATAATTAGTGTTCTCATGTTTAAGAACTAAAATGGTTTTCTCTAAGTCTTCTATCTTTAACTTATAATCATTTTTATCCTTTTTGAAATCAGATTTTAAGATATTTAAAGACTCGAGATCCAATCTCATCTCTAATTTGTAGGACCTGTATCTATTAAATTTAGCAATACATTC